>CAMZJQ010000045.1:152500-155000 GCA_947310385.1 Nephrotoma appendiculata
TGTGCGATGGATGTATTGCATTTTTTTTTAAAATACCAAAATGCGATTTTATATTAATGTAATCCGCTTGCAAATTCGACGCTGATTCCGAATCTGTAATCGGTTTTACGCTACGTTCATTATTAAGCATTTTTGGCGATATTATATATATCGATTTAAAGGTTTCCCATTGTGCGATGGATGTATTGCATTTTTTTTTAAAATACCAAAATGCGATTTTATATTAATGTAATCCGCTTGCAAATTCGACACTGATTCCGAATCTGTAATCGGTTTTACGCTACGTTCATTATTAAGCATTTTTGGCGATAATATATATATCGACTTAAAGGTTTCCCATTGTGCGATGGATGTAAAGCAATTTTTTTTAAAATACCAAAATGCGATTTTATATTAATGTAATCCGCTTGCAAATTCGACGCTGATTCCGAATCTGTAATCAGTTTTACGCTACGTTCATTAATAAGCATTTTCGGCTATAATATATATATCGACTTAAAGGTTTCCCATTGTGCGATGGATGTATTGCAATTTTTTTTAAAATACTAAAATGCGATTTTATATTAATGTAATCCGCTTGCAAATTCGACGCTGATTCCGAATCTGTAATCGGTTTTACGCTACGTTCATTATTAAGCATTTTTGGCGATATTATATATATCGATTTAAAGGTTTCCCATTGTGCGATGGATGTATTGCATTTTTTTTTTAAATACCAAAATGCGATTTTATATTAATGTAATCCGCTTGCAAATTCGACGCTGATTCCGAATCTGTAATCGGTTTTACGCTACGTTCATTATTAAGCATTTTTGGCGATAATATATATATCGACTTAAAGGTTTCCCATTGTGCGATGGATGTAAAGCAATTTTTTTTAAAATACTAAAATGCGATTTTATATTAATGTAATCCGCTTGCAAATTCGACGCTGATTCCGAATCTGTAATCGGTTTTACGCTACGTTCATTATTAAGCATTTTTGGCGATATTATATATATCGATTTAAAGGTTTCCCATTGTGCGATGGATGTATTGCATTTTTTTTTAAAATACCAAAATGCGATTTTATATTAATGTAATCCGCTTGCAAATTCGACGCTGATTCCGAATCTGTAATCGGTTTTACGCTACGTTCATTATTAAGCATTTTTGGCGATAATATATATATCGACTTAAAGGTTTCCCATTGTGCGATGGATGTAAAGCAATTTTTTTTAAAATACCAAAATGCGATTTTATATTAATGTAATCCGCTTGCAAATTCGACGCTGATTCCGAATCTGTAATCGGTTTTACGCTACGTTCATTATTAAGCATTTTTGGCGATAATATATATATCGACTTAAAGGTTTCCCGTTGTGCGATGGATGTATTGCAATTTTTTTTAAAATACTAAAATGCGATTTTATATTAATGTAATCCGCTTGCAAATTCGACGCTGATTCCGAATCTGTAATCGGTTTTACGCTACGTTCATTATTAAGCATTTTTGGCGATATTATATATATCGATTTAAAGGTTTCCCATTGTGCGATGGATGTATTGCATTTTTTTTTAAAATACCAAAATGCGATTTTATATTAATGTAATCCGCTTGCAAATTCGACGCTGATTCCGAATCTGTAATCGGTTTTACGCTACGTTCATTAATAAGACAAACAAGCTATAGCAAAACAATTTTTTTATTAGAAAAAGGAATTGATAACGAGATGCAATGAATGAAAAATACATTAACGATGTTTTTATTTTTTTTTTATATTGTGGTGGTTGAAATAAACGGTAAATGAATCAAAACAGAATGAAATCAAAGCAAAACGATCAAGAAGTTAATTTTTGAATTTTATTATTTTTAAATTTTGCTTTTTCTCCGTCTTCTTTGTGCATAAGTGTATATTGTAGTAAAGCAAGTTGTTAAAAATAAATATTATTATTAATATCATTTGTCACTTAAAAAGTGAATGAAAATACACTATTTTATGAAGCAAAGAACAAAAATTGTAAACTATATTGAAGTAGTATTACGATGTACGCATATATCGATTGATATACGCAATAGATGTAATACTCTATGCAAAGCATATTAAATTACTTACAAAGTCTTTAAAAGTGTATATAGATATATTAAATGTTTTTAATTGTATCTTATTACATTATTTTATTTGGTTAGTGTGAGAATTTTTTATATAAAAACAAAATTCATATTCACATACAAAATATTACAAAGGGTTTGCACCTTTAATAAAATTAAATATATTCTGAATGAAAATGTATTAAAAATCCTATTGAAATAACGTGAAAATAAATTTTAAAAATAATTTGTAAACTATATTCATAAGGTATAAAAGCTTTATGAAAATAAAAAATAAATTTACATTCTGGTTGATCCTGCCAGTAGTTATATGCTTGTCTCAAAGATTAAGCCATGCATGTCTAAGTACACACTCTCGAATAGAGAAACCGCAAAAGGCTCAGTATATCAGTTATGATTTATTAGATC
>CAMZJQ010000045.1:157500-175000 GCA_947310385.1 Nephrotoma appendiculata
ACGGAAACCTTGTTACGACTTTTACTTCCTCTAAATATACAAGTTCGGTCAACTTTGGTAAAACAACCACAACACAAGAAGCATCACGGTGATCACCTCTGAGGACCTCACTAACATATTCAATCGGTAGTAGCGACGGGCGGTGTGTACAAAGGGCAGGGACGTAATCAATGCGAGCTTATGACCCGCACTTACTGGGAATTCCAGGTTCATGTGAACAGTTTCAGTCCACAATCCCAACCACGAAGGTGGTTCAGCGGTTTACCCGGTCTTTTTAGACTAGGAGGACACGTTGATACCTTCATTGTAGCGCGCGTGCAGCCCAGGACATCTAAGGGCATCACAGACCTGTTATTGCTCAATCTCATATTGCTAGACGCAATTTGTCTATTTAAGAAGCAAGTGTCTTATTAAGACAAACCACCAGGTATGACTCCACCTACAGACAATTCTTACGTATTAAGACCAATCCTCGTGAGAAGAATGGATAACAGAGGCAAAAATGTATGCAAAGTTTCAACGTCATAACCCTGCCGGCATCTAGTTAAGAAATTTGAGTCTCGTTCGTTATCGGAATTAACCAGACAAATCACTCCACGAACTAAGAACGGCCATGCACCACCACCCATAGATTCGAGAAAGAGCTATTAATCTGTCTTACTCATTTATGTTCGGACCTGGTAAGTTTCCCCGTGTTGAGTCAAATTAAGCCGCAGGCTCCACTCCTGGTGGTGCCCTTCCGTCAATTCCTTTAAGTTTCAACTTTGCAACCATACTTCCCCCGGAGCCCAAAAGCTTTGGTTTCCCGGAAAGCGACTGAAAGAGCCATATATGTAGCTCCATCCAATTGCTAGCTGGCATCGTTTATGGTTAGAACTAGGGCGGTATCTGATCGCCTTCGAACCTCTAACTTTCGTTCTTGATTAATGAAAACATCTTTGGCAAATGCTTTCGCTTATGTTAGTCTTACGACGGTCCACGAATTTCACCTCTCGCGCCGTAATACTAATGCCCCCAACTGCTTCTATTAATCATTACGTCTTGATCTAAAAACCAATTGAAAATAGAACAGACGTCTTATTCCATTATTCCATGCAGAGAATATTTAGGCACAAATGGCCTGCTTTAAGCACTCTAATTTGTTCAAAGTAATTGTACTGTTCTAGACCAGCACTCGGTAAAGAGCACTAATTTAGATTTATTACGTGGATAAACTTACGCTTAAACCACTACAGTAATACGTCATAGCATCAAGATGATGTACGAACCCAGTTACGGTGTACCACCTGTGCTTGACACAAGTTCAACTACGAACGTTTTAACCGCAACAACTTTAATATACGCTATTGGAGCTGGAATTACCGCGGCTGCTGGCACCAGACTTGCCCTCCAATTGTTCCTTGTTAAAGGATTTAAAGTGTACTCATTCCAATTACAGGGCCTCGGATTGAGTCCTGTATTGTTATTTTTCGTCACTACCTCCCCGTGCTGGGATTGGGTAATTTACGCGCCTGCTGCCTTCCTTAGATGTGGTAGCCGTTTCTCAGGCTCCCTCTCCGGAATCGAACCCTGATTCCCCGTTACCCGTTGCAACCATGGTAGTCCTAGATACTACCATCAATAGTTGATAGGGCAGACATTTGAAAGATCTATCGCCGGTACAGGACCATGCGATCTACATGTTATTCAGATTCATCTTATAAACGATACAGTATATAAATATACCTTAATGTATCGATTGATTTTAATCTAATAAAAGCACACGTTCCTTGCGGTCCGTGATTATTTGCATGTATTAGCTCTAGAATTACCACAGTTATCCATGTAACTATGTATACGATCTAATAAATCATAACTGATATACTGAGCCTTTTGCGGTTTCTCTATTCGAGAGTGTGTACTTAGACATGCATGGCTTAATCTTTGAGACAAGCATATAACTACTGGCAGGATCAACCAGAATGTAAATTTATTTTTTATTTTCATAAAGCTTTTATACCTTATGAATATAGTTTACAAATTATTTTTAAAATTTATTTTCACGTTATTTCAATAGGATTTTTAATACATTTTCATTCAGAATATATTTAATTTTATTAAAGGTGCAAACCCTTTGTAATATTTTGTATGTGAATATGAATTTTGTTTTTATATAAAAAATTCTCACACTAACCAAATAAAATAATGTAATAAGATACAATTAAAAACATTTAATATATCTATATACACTTTTAAAGACTTTGTAAGTAATTTACTATGCTTTGCATAGAGTATTACATCTATTGCGTATATCAATCGATATATGCGTACATCGTACTACTACTTCAATATAGTTTACAATTTTTGTTCTTTGCTTCATAAAATAGTGTATTTTCATTCACCTTTTAAGTGACAAATGATATTAATAATAATATTTATTTTTAACAACTTGCTTTACTACAATATACACTTATGCACAAAGAAGACGGAGAAAAAGCAAAATTTAAAAATAATAAAATTCAAAAATTAACTTCTTGATCGTTTTGCTTTGATTTCATTCTGTTTTGATTCATTTACCGTTTATTTCAACCACCACAATATAAAAAAAAAATAAAAACATCGTTAATGTATTTTTCATTCATTGCATCTCGTTATCAATTCCTTTTTCTAATAAAAAAATTGTTTTGCTATAGCTTGTTTGTCTTATTAATGAACGTAGCGTAAAACTGATTACAGATTCGGAATCAGCGTCGAATTTGCAAGCGGATTACATTAATATAAAATCGCATTTTGGTATTTTAAAAAAAAATGCAATACATCCATCGCACAATGGGAAACCTTTAAGTCGATATATATATTATCGCCAAAAATGCTTAATAATGAACGTAGCGTAAAACCGATTACAGATTCGGAATCAGCGTCGAATTTGCAAGCGGATTACATTAATATAAAATCGCATTTTGGTATTTTAAAAAAAATTGCATTACATCCATCGCACAATGGGAAACCTTTAAATCGATATATATAATATCGCCAAAAATGCTTAATAATGAACGTAGCGTAAAACCGATTACAGATTCGGAATCAGCGTCGAATTTGCAAGCGGATTACATTAATATAAAATCGCATTTTAGTATTTTAAAAAAAATTGCAATACATCCATCGCACAATGGGAAACCTTTAAGTCGATATATATATTATAGCCGAAAATGCTTATTAATGAACGTAGCGTAAAACTGATTACAGATTCGGAATCAGCGTCGAATTTGCAAGCGGATTACATTAATATAAAATCGCATTTTGGTATTTTAAAAAAAATTGCATTACATCCATCGCACAATGGGAAACCTTTAAGTCGATATATATATTATCGCCAAAAATGCTTAATAATGAACGTAGCGTAAAACTGATTACAGATTCGGAATCAGCGTCGAATTTGCAAGCGGATTACATTAATATAAAATCGCATTTTGGTATTTTAAAAAAAAATGCAATACATCCATCGCACAATGGGAAACCTTTAAGTCGATATATATATTATCGCCAAAAATGCTTAATAATGAACGTAGCGTAAAACCGATTACAGATTCGGAATCAGCGTCGAATTTGCAAGCGGATTACATTAATATAAAATCGCATTTTGGTATTTTAAAAAAAATTGCATTACATCCATCGCACAATGGGAAACCTTTAAATCGATATATATATAATATCGCCAAAAATGCTTAATAATGAACGTAGCGTAAAACCGATTACAGATTCGGAATCAGCGTCGAATTTGCAAGCGGATTACATTAATATAAAATCGCATTTTAGTATTTTAAAAAAAATTGCAATACATCCATCGCACAATGGGAAACCTTTAAGTCGATATATATATTATAGCCGAAAATGCTTATTAATGAACGTAGCGTAAAACTGATTACAGATTCGGAATCAGCGTCGAATTTGCAAGCGGATTACATTAATATAAAATCGCATTTTGGTATTTTAAAAAAAATTGCATTACATCCATCGCACAATGGGAAACCTTTAAGTCGATATATATATTATCGCCAAAAATGCTTAATAATGAACGTAGCGTAAAACCGATTACAGATTCGGAATCAGCGTCGAATTTGCAAGCGGATTACATTAATATAAAATCGCATTTTGGTATTTAAAAAAAAAATGCAATACATCCATCGCACAATGGGAAACCTTTAAATCGATATATATAATATCGCCAAAAATGCTTAATAATGAACGTAGCGTAAAACCGATTACAGATTCGGAATCAGCGTCGAATTTGCAAGCGGATTACATTAATATAAAATCGCATTTTAGTATTTTAAAAAAAATTGCAATACATCCATCGCACAATGGGAAACCTTTAAGTCGATATATATATTATAGCCGAAAATGCTTATTAATGAACGTAGCGTAAAACTGATTACAGATTCGGAATCAGCGTCGAATTTGCAAGCGGATTACATTAATATAAAATCGCATTTTGGTATTTTAAAAAAAAATGCAATACTTCCATCGCACAATGGGAAACCTTTAAGTCGATATATATATTATCGCCAAAAATGCTTAATAATGAACGTAGCGTAAAACCGATTACAGATTCGGAATCAGCGTCGAATTTGCAAGCGGATTACATTAATATAAAATCGCATTTTGGTATTTTAAAAAAAATTGCATTACATCCATCGCACAATGGGAAACCTTTAAGTCGATATATATATTATCGCCAAAAATGCTTAATAATGAACGTAGCGTAAAACCGATTACAGATTCGGAATCAGCGTCGAATTTGCAAGCGGATTACATTAATATAAAATCGCATTTTGGTATTTAAAAAAAAATTGCTTTACATCCATCGCACAATGGGAAACCTTTAAGTCGATATATATATTATCGCCAAAAATGCTTATTAATGAACGTAGCGTAAAACCGATTACAGATTCGGAATCAGCGTCGAATTTGCAAGCGGATTACATTAATATAAAATCGCATTTTGGTATTTTAAAAAAAAATGCAATACATCCATCGCACAATGGGAAACCTTTAAATCGATATATATAATATCGCCAAAAATGCTTAATAATGAACGTAGCGTAAAACCGATTACAGATTCGGAATCAGCGTCGAATTTGCAAGCGGATTACATTAATATAAAATCGCATTTTAGTATTTTAAAAAAAATTGCTTTACATCCATCGCACAATGGGAAACCTTTAAGTCGATATATATATTATCGCCAAAAATGCTTAATAATGAACGTAGCGTAAAACCGATTACAGATTCGGAATCAGCGTCGAATTTGCAAGCGGATTACATTAATATAAAATCGCATTTTGGTATTTTAAAAAAAAATGCAATACATCCATCGCACAATGGGAAACCTTTAAATCGATATATCCATCGCACAATGGGAAACCTTTAAGTCGATATATATATTATCGCCAAAAATGCTTAATAATGAACGTAGCGTAAAACCGATTACAGATTCGGAATCAGCGTCGAATTTGCAAGCGGATTACATTAATATAAAATCGCATTTTGGTATTTTAAAAAAAATTGCTTTACATCCATCGCACAATGGGAAACCTTTAAGTCGATATATATATTATCGCCAAAAATGCTTAATAATGAACGTAGCGTAAAACCGATTACAGATTCGGAATCAGCGTCGAATTTGTAAGCGGATTACATTAATATAAAATCGCATTTTGGTATTTTAAAAAAAAATGCAATACATCCATCGCACAATGGGAAACCTTTAAATCGATATATATAATATCGCCAAAAATGCTTAATAATGAACGTAGCGTAAAACCGATTACAGATTCGGAATCAGCGTCGAATTTGCAAGCGGATTACATTAATATAAAATCGCATTTTAGTATTTTAAAAAAAATTGCTTTACATCCATCGCACAATGGGAAACCTTTAAGTCGATATATATATTATCGCCAAAAATGCTTAATAATGAACGTAGCGTAAAACCGATTACAGATTCGGAATCAGCGTCGAATTTGCAAGCGGATTACATTAATATAAAATCGCATTTTGGTATTTTAAAAAAAAATGCAATACATCCATCGCACAATGGGAAACCTTTAAATCGATATATCCATCGCACAATGGGAAACCTTTAAGTCGATATATATATTATCGCCAAAAATGCTTAATAATGAACGTAGCGTAAAACCGATTACAGATTCGGAATCAGCGTCGAATTTGCAAGCGGATTACATTAATATAAAATCGCATTTTGGTATTTTAAAAAAAATTGCTTTACATCCATCGCACAATGGGAAACCTTTAAGTCGATATATATATTATCGCCAAAAATGCTTAATAATGAACGTAGCGTAAAACCGATTACAGATTCGGAATCAGCGTCGAATTTGTAAGCGGATTACATTAATATAAAATCGCATTTTGGTATTTTAAAAAAAAATGCAATACATCCATCGCACAATGGGAAACCTTTAAATCGATATATATAATATCGCCAAAAATGCTTAATAATGAACGTAGCGTAAAACCGATTACAGATTCGGAATCAGCGTCGAATTTGCAAGCGGATTACATTAATATAAAATCGCATTTTAGTATTTTAAAAAAAATTGCTTTACATCCATCGCACAATCTGAAACCTTTAAGTCGATATATATATTATCGCCAAAAATGCTTAATAATGAACGTAGCGTAAAACCGATTACAGATTCGGAATCAGCGTCGAATTTGCAAGCGGATTACATTAATATAAAATCGCATTTTGGTATTTTAAAAAAAAATGCAATATATCCATCGCACAATGGGAAACCTTTAAATCGATATATATAATATCGCCAAAAATGCTTAATAATGAACGTAGCGTAAAACCGATTACAGATTCGGAATCAGCGTCGAATTTGCAAGCGGATTACATTAATATAAAATCGCATTTTAGTATTTTAAAAAAAATTGCAATACATCCATCGCACAATGGGAAACCTTTAAGTCGATATATATATTATCGCCAAAAATGCTTAATAATGAACGTAGCGTAAAACCGATTACAGATTCGGAATCAGCGTCGAATTTGCAAGCGGATTACATTAATATAAAATCGCATTTTGGTATTTTAAAAAAAATTGCTTTACATCCATCGCACAATGGGAAACCTTTAAGTCGATATATATATTATCGCCAAAAATGCTTAATAATGAACGTAGCGTAAAACCGATTACAGATTCGGAATCAGCGTCGAATTTGCAAGCGGATTACATTAATATAAAATCGCATTTTGGTATTTAAAAAAAAAATGCAATACATCCATCGCACAATGGGAAACCTTTAAATCGATATATATAATATCGCCAAAAATGCTTAATAATGAACGTAGCGTAAAACCGATTACAGATTCGGAATCAGCGTCGAATTTGCAAGCGGATTACATTAATATAAAATCGCATTTTAGTATTTTAAAAAAAATTGCTTTACATCCATCGCACAATGGGAAACCTTTAAGTCGATATATATATTATCGCCAAAAATGCTTAATAATGAACGTAGCGTTAAACCGATTACAGATTCGGAATCAGCGTCGAATTTGCAAGCGGATTACATTAATATAAAATCGCATTTTGGTATTTTAAAAAAAAATGCAATACATCCATCGCACAATGAGAAACCTTTAAATCGATATATATAATATCGCCAAAAATGCTTAATAATGAACGTAGCGTAAAACCGATTACAGATTCGGAATCAGCGTCGAATTTGCAAGCGGATTACATTAATATAAAATCGCATTTTGGTATTTTAAAAAAAAATGCAATACATCCATCGCACAATGGGAAACCTTTAAATCGATATATATAATATCGCCAAAAATGCTTAATAATGAACGTAGCGTAAAACCGATTACAGATTCGGAATCAGCGTCGAATTTGCAAGCGGATTACATTAATATAAAATCGCATTTTAGTATTTTAAAAAAAATTGCAATACATCCATCGCACAACGGGAAACCTTTAAGTCGATATATATATTATCGCCAAAAATGCTTAATAATGAACGTAGCGTAAAACCGATTACAGATTCGGAATCAGCGTCGAATTTGCAAGCGGATTACATTAATATAAAATCGCATTTTGGTATTTTAAAAAAAAATGCAATACATCCATCGCACAATGGGAAACCTTTAAATCGATATATATAATATCGCCAAAAATGCTTAATAATGAACGTAGCGTAAAACCGATTACAGATTCGGAATCAGCGTCGAATTTGCAAGCGGATTACATTAATATAAAATCGCATTTTGGTATTTTAAAAAAAAATGCAATACATCCATCGCACAATGGGAAACCTTTAAATCGATATATATAATATCGCCAAAAATGCTTAATAATGAACGTAGCGTAAAACCGATTACAGATTCGGAATCAGCGTCGAATTTGCAAGCGGATTAAATTAATATAAAATCGCATTTTAGTATTTTAAAAAAAATTGCAATACATCCATCGCACAACGGGAAACCTTTAAGTCGATATATATATTATCGCCAAAAATGCTTAATAATGAACGTAGCGTAAAACCGATTACAGATTCGGAATCAGCGTCGAATTTGCAAGCGGATTACATTAATATAAAATCGCATTTTGGTATTTTAAAAAAAATTGCTTTACATCCATCGCACAATGGGAAACCTTTAAGTCGATATATATATTATCGCCAAAAATGCTTAATAATGAACGTAGCGTAAAACCGATTACAGATTCGGAATCAGCGTCGAATTTGCAAGCGGATTACATTAATATAAAATCGCATTTTGGTATTTTAAAAAAAAATGCAATACATCCATCGCACAATGGGAAACCTTTAAATCGATATATATAATATCGCCAAAAATGCTTAATAATGAACGTAGCGTAAAACCGATTACAGATTCGGAATCAGCGTCGAATTTGCAAGCGGATTACATTAATATAAAATCGCATTTTAGTATTTTAAAAAAAATTGCTTTACATCCATCGCACAATGGGAAACCTTTAAGTCGATATATATATTATCGCCAAAAATGCTTAATAATGAACGTAGCGTAAAACCGATTACAGATTCGGAATCAGCGTCGAATTTGCAAGCGGATTACATTAATATAAAATCGCATTTTGGTATTTAAAAAAAAAAATGCAATACATCCATCGCACAATGGGAAACCTTTAAATCGATATATCCATCGCACAATGGGAAACCTTTAAGTCGATATATATATTATCGCCAAAAATGCTTAATAATGAACGTAGCGTAAAACCGATTACAGATTCGGAATCAGCGTCGAATTTGCAAGCGGATTACATTAATATAAAATCGCATTTTGGTATTTTAAAAAAAATTGCTTTACATCCATCGCACAATGGGAAACCTTTAAGTCGATATATATATTATCGCCAAAAATGCTTAATAATGAACGTAGCGTAAAACCGATTACAGATTCGGAATCAGCGTCGAATTTGTAAGCGGATTACATTAATATAAAATCGCATTTTGGTATTTTAAAAAAAAATGCAATACATCCATCGCACAATGGGAAACCTTTAAATCGATATATATAATATCGCCAAAAATGCTTAATAATGAACGTAGCGTAAAACCGATTACAGATTCGGAATCAGCGTCGAATTTGCAAGCGGATTACATTAATATAAAATCGCATTTTAGTATTTTAAAAAAAATTGCTTTACATCCATCGCACAATGGGAAACCTTTAAGTCGATATATATATTATCGCCAAAAATGCTTAATAATGAACGTAGCGTAAAACCGATTACAGATTCGGAATCAGCGTCGAATTTGCAAGCGGATTACATTAATATAAAATCGCATTTTGGTATTTTAAAAAAAAATGCAATATATCCATCGCACAATGGGAAACCTTTAAATCGATATATATAATATCGCCAAAAATGCTTAATAATGAACGTAGCGTAAAACCGATTACAGATTCGGAATCAGCGTCGAATTTGCAAGCGGATTACATTAATATAAAATCGCATTTTAGTATTTTAAAAAAAATTGCAATACATCCATCGCACAATGGGAAACCTTTAAGTCGATATATATATTATCGCCAAAAATGCTTAATAATGAACGTAGCGTAAAACCGATTACAGATTCGGAATCAGCGTCGAATTTGCAAGCGGATTACATTAATATAAAATCGCATTTTGGTATTTTAAAAAAAATTGCTTTACATCCATCGCACAATGGGAAACCTTTAAGTCGATATATATATTATCGCCAAAAATGCTTAATAATGAACGTAGCGTAAAACCGATTACAGATTCGGAATCAGCGTCGAATTTGCAAGCGGATTACATTAATATAAAATCGCATTTTGGTATTTAAAAAAAAAATGCAATACATCCATCGCACAATGGGAAACCTTTAAATCGATATATATAATATCGCCAAAAATGCTTAATAATGAACGTAGCGTAAAACCGATTACAGATTCGGAATCAGCGTCGAATTTGCAAGCGGATTACATTAATATAAAATCGCATTTTAGTATTTTAAAAAAAATTGCTTTACATCCATCGCACAATGGGAAACCTTTAAGTCGATATATATATTATCGCCAAAAATGCTTAATAATGAACGTAGCGTTAAACCGATTACAGATTCGGAATCAGCGTCGAATTTGCAAGCGGATTACATTAATATAAAATCGCATTTTGGTATTTTAAAAAAAAATGCAATACATCCATCGCACAATGAGAAACCTTTAAATCGATATATATAATATCGCCAAAAATGCTTAATAATGAACGTAGCGTAAAACCGATTACAGATTCGGAATCAGCGTCGAATTTGCAAGCGGATTACATTAATATAAAATCGCATTTTGGTATTTTAAAAAAAAATGCAATACATCCATCGCACAATGGGAAACCTTTAAATCGATATATATAATATCGCCAAAAATGCTTAATAATGAACGTAGCGTAAAACCGATTACAGATTCGGAATCAGCGTCGAATTTGCAAGCGGATTACATTAATATAAAATCGCATTTTAGTATTTTAAAAAAAATTGCAATACATCCATCGCACAACGGGAAACCTTTAAGTCGATATATATATTATCGCCAAAAATGCTTAATAATGAACGTAGCGTAAAACCGATTACAGATTCGGAATCAGCGTCGAATTTGCAAGCGGATTACATTAATATAAAATCGCATTTTGGTATTTTAAAAAAAAATGCAATACATCCATCGCACAATGGGAAACCTTTAAATCGATATATATAATATCGCCAAAAATGCTTAATAATGAACGTAGCGTAAAACCGATTACAGATTCGGAATCAGCGTCGAATTTGCAAGCGGATTACATTAATATAAAATCGCATTTTGGTATTTTAAAAAAAAATGCAATACATCCATCGCACAATGGGAAACCTTTAAATCGATATATATAATATCGCCAAAAATGCTTAATAATGAACGTAGCGTAAAACCGATTACAGATTCGGAATCAGCGTCGAATTTGCAAGCGGATTACATTAATATAAAATCGCATTTTAGTATTTTAAAAAAAATTGCAATACATCCATCGCACAACGGGAAACCTTTAAGTCGATATATATATTATCGCCAAAAATGCTTAATAATGAACGTAGCGTAAAACCGATTACAGATTCGGAATCAGCGTCGAATTTGCAAGCGGATTACATTAATATAAAATCGCATTTTGGTATTTTAAAAAAAATTGCTTTACATCCATCGCACAATGGGAAACCTTTAAGTCGATATATATATTATCGCCAAAAATGCTTAATAATGAACGTAGCGTAAAACCGATTACAGATTCGGAATCAGCGTCGAATTTGCAAGCGGATTACATTAATATAAAATCGCATTTTGGTATTTTAAAAAAAAATGCAATACATCCATCGCACAATGGGAAACCTTTAAATCGATATATATAATATCGCCAAAAATGCTTAATAATGAACGTAGCGTAAAACCGATTACAGATTCGGAATCAGCGTCGAATTTGCAAGCGGATTACATTAATATAAAATCGCATTTTAGTATTTTAAAAAAAATTGCTTTACATCCATCGCACAATGGGAAACCTTTAAGTCGATATATATATTATCGCCAAAAATGCTTAATAATGAACGTAGCGTAAAACCGATTACAGATTCGGAATCAGCGTCGAATTTGCAAGCGGATTACATTAATATAAAATCGCATTTTGGTATTTAAAAAAAAAATGCAATACATCCATCGCACAATGGGAAACCTTTAAATCGATATATATAATATCGCCAAAAATGCTTAATAATGAACGTAGCGTAAAACCGATTACAGATTCGGAATCAGCGTCGAATTTGCAAGCGGATTACATTAATATAAAATCGCATTTTAGTATTTTAAAAAAAATTGCAATACATCCATCGCACAATGGGAAACCTTTAAGTCGATATATATATTATAGCCGAAAATGCTTATTAATGAACGTAGCGTAAAACTGATTACAGATTCGGAATCAGCGTCGAATTTGCAAGCGGATTACATTAATATAAAATCGCATTTTGGTATTTTAAAAAAAATTGCTTTACATCCATCGCACAATGGGAAACCTTTAAGTCGATATATATATTATCGCCAAAAATGCTTAATAATGAACGTAGCGTAAAACCGATTACAGATTCGGAATCAGCGTCGAATTTGCAAGCGGATTACATTAATATAAAATCGCATTTTAGTATTTTAAAAAAAATTGCAATACATCCATCGCACAATGGGAAACCTTTAAGTCGATATATATATTATCGCCAAAAATGCTTAATAATGAACGTAGCGTAAAACCGATTACAGATTCGGAATCAGCGTCGAATTTGCAAGCGGATTACATTAATATAAAATCGCATTTTGGTATTTTAAAAAAAATTGCTTTACATCCATCGCACAATGGGAAACCTTTAAGTCGATATATATATTATCGCCAAAAATGCTTAATAATGAACGTAGCGTAAAACCGATTACAGATTCGGAATCAGCGTCGAATTTGTAAGCGGATTACATTAATATAAAATCGCATTTTGGTATTTTAAAAAAAAATGCAATACATCCATCGCACAATGGGAAACCTTTAAATCGATATATATAATATCGCCAAAAATGCTTAATAATGAACGTAGCGTAAAACCGATTACAGATTCGGAATCAGCGTCGAATTTGCAAGCGGATTACATTAATATAAAATCGCATTTTAGTATTTTAAAAAAAATTGCTTTACATCCATCGCACAATGGGAAACCTTTAAGTCGATATATATATTATCGCCAAAAATGCTTAATAATGAACGTAGCGTAAAACCGATTACAGATTCGGAATCAGCGTCGAATTTGCAAGCGGATTACATTAATATAAAATCGCATTTTGGTATTTTAAAAAAAAATGCAATATATCCATCGCACAATGGGAAACCTTTAAATCGATATATATAATATCGCCAAAAATGCTTAATAATGAACGTAGCGTAAAACCGATTACAGATTCGGAATCAGCGTCGAATTTGCAAGCGGATTACATTAATATAAAATCGCATTTTAGTATTTTAAAAAAAATTGCAATACATCCATCGCACAATGGGAAACCTTTAAGTCGATATATATATTATCGCCAAAAATGCTTAATAATGAACGTAGCGTAAAACCGATTACAGATTCGGAATCAGCGTCGAATTTGCAAGCGGATTACATTAATATAAAATCGCATTTTGGTATTTTAAAAAAAATTGCTTTACATCCATCGCACAATGGGAAACCTTTAAGTCGATATATATATTATCGCCAAAAATGCTTAATAATGAACGTAGCGTAAAACCGATTACAGATTCGGAATCAGCGTCGAATTTGCAAGCGGATTACATTAATATAAAATCGCATTTTGGTATTTAAAAAAAAAATGCAATACATCCATCGCACAATGGGAAACCTTTAAATCGATATATATAATATCGCCAAAAATGCTTAATAATGAACGTAGCGTAAAACCGATTACAGATTCGGAATCAGCGTCGAATTTGCAAGCGGATTACATTAATATAAAATCCCATTTTAGTATTTTAAAAAAAATTGCTTTACATCCATCGCACAATGGGAAACCTTTAAGTCGATATATATATTATCGCCAAAAATGCTTAATAATGAACGTAGCGTTAAACCGATTACAGATTCGGAATCAGCGTCGAATTTGCAAGCGGATTACATTAATATAAAATCGCATTTTAGTATTTTAAAAAAAATTGCATTACATCCATCGCACAATGGGAAACCTTTAAGTCGATATATATATTATCGCCAAAAATGCTTAATAATGAACGTAGCGTAAAACCGATTACAGATTCGGAATCAGCGTCGAATTTGCAAGCGGATTACATTAATATAAAATCGCATTTTGGTATTTTAAAAAAAAATGCAATACATCCATCGCACAATGGGAAACCTTTAAATCGATATATATAATATCGCCAAAAATGCTTAATAATGAACGTAGCGTAAAACCGATTACAGATTCGGAATCAGCGTCGAATTTGCAAGCGGATTACATTAATATAAAATCGCATTTTGGTATTTTAAAAAAAAATGCAATACATCCATCGCACAATGGGAAACCTTTAAATCGATATATATAATATCGCCAAAAATGCTTAATAATGAACGTAGCGTAAAACCGATTACAGATTCGGAATCAGCGTCGAATTTGCAAGCGGATTACATTAATATAAAATCGCATTTTAGTATTTAAAAAAAATTGCAATACATCCATCGCACAACGGGAAACCTTTAAGTCGATATATATATTATCGCCAAAAATGCTTAATAATGAACGTAGCGTAAAACCGATTACAGATTCGGAATCAGCGTCGAATTTGCAAGCGGATTACATTAATATAAAATCGCATTTTGGTATTTTAAAAAAAAATGCAATACATCCATCGCACAATGGGAAACCTTTAAATCGATATATATAATATCGCCAAAAATGCTTAATAATGAACGTAGCGTAAAACCGATTACAGATTCGGAATCAGCGTCGAATTTGCAAGCGGATTACATTAATATAAAATCGCATTTTGGTATTTTAAAAAAAAATGCAATACATCCATCGCACAATGGGAAACCTTTAAATCGATATATATAATATCGCCAAAAATGCTTAATAATGAACGTAGCGTAAAACCGATTACAGATTCGGAATCAGCGTCGAATTTGCAAGCGGATTACATTAATATAAAATCGCATTTTAGTATTTTAAAAAAAATTGCAATACATCCATCGCACAACGGGAAACCTTTAAGTCGATATATATATTATCGCCAAAAATGCTTAATAATGAACGTAGCGTAAAACCGATTACAGATTCGGAATCAGCGTCGAATTTGCAAGCGGATTACATTAATATAAAATCGCATTTTGGTATTTTAAAAAAAATTGCTTTACATCCATCGCACAATGGGAAACCTTTAAGTCGATATATATATTATCGCCAAAAATGCTTAATAATGAACGTAGCGTAAAACCGATTACAGATTCGGAATCAGCGTCGAATTTGCAAGCGGATTACATTAATATAAAATCGCATTTTGGTATTTTAAAAAAAAATGCAATACATCCATCGCACAATGGGAAACCTTTAAATCGATATATATAATATCGCCAAAAATGCTTAATAATGAACGTAGCGTAAAACCGATTACAGATTCGGAATCAGCGTCGAATTTGCAAGCGGATTACATTAATATAAAATCGCATTTTAGTATTTTAAAAAAAATTGCTTTACATCCATCGCACAATGGGAAACCTTTAAGTCGATATATATATTATCGCCAAAAATGCTTAATAATGAACGTAGCGTAAAACCGATTACAGATTCGGAATCAGCGTCGAATTTGCAAGCGGATTACATTAATATAAAATCGCATTTTGGTATTTAAAAAAAAAATGCAATACATCCATCGCACAATGGGAAACCTTTAAATCGATATATATAATATCGCCAAAAATGCTTAATAATGAACGTAGCGTAAAACCGATTACAGATTCGGAATCAGCGTCGAATTTGCAAGCGGATTACATTAATATAAAATCGCATTTTAGTATTTTAAAAAAAATTGCAATACATCCATCGCACAATGGGAAACCTTTAAGTCGATATATATATTATAGCCGAAAATGCTTATTAATGAACGTAGCGTAAAACTGATTACAGATTCGGAATCAGCGTCGAATTTGCAAGCGGATTACATTAATATAAAATCGCATTTTGGTATTTTAAAAAAAATTGCTTTACATCCATCGCACAATGGGAAACCTTTAAGTCGATATATATATTATCGCCAAAAATGCTTAATAATGAACGTAGCGTAAAACCGATTACAGATTCGGAATCAGTGTCGAATTTGCAAGCGGATTACATTAATATAAAATCGCATTTTGGTATTTTAAAAAAAAATGCAATACATCCATCGCACAATGGGAAACCTTTAAATCGATATATATAATATCGCCAAAAATGCTTAATAATGAACGTAGCGTAAAACCGATTACAGATTCGGAATCAGCGTCGAATTTGCAAGCGGATTACATTAATATAAAATCGCATTTTGGTATTTTAAAAAAAAATGCAATACATCCATCGCACAATGGGAAACCTTTAAGTCGATATATATATTATCGCCAAAAATGCTTAATAATGAACGTAGCGTAAAACCGATTACAGATTCGGAATCAGCGTCGAATTTGCAAGCGGATTACATTAATATAAAATCGCATTTTGGTATTTTAAAAAAAATTGCATTACATCCATCGCACAATGGGAAACCTTTAAATCGATATATATAATATCGCCAAAAATGCTTAATAATGAACGTAGCGTAAAACCGATTACAGATTCGGAATCAGCGTCGAATTTGCAAGCGGATTACATTAATATAAAATCGCATTTTAGTATTTTAAAAAAAATTGCAATACATCCATCGCACAATGGGAAACCTTTAAGTCGATATATATATTATAGCCGAAAATGCTTATTAATGAACGTAGCGTAAAACTGATTACAGATTCGGAATCAGCGTCGAATTTGCAAGCGGATTACATTAATATAAAATCGCATTTTGGTATTTTAAAAAAAATTGCATTACATCCATCGCACAATGGGAAACCTTTAAGTCGATATATATATTATCGCCAAAAATGCTTAATAATGAACGTAGCGTAAAACTGATTACAGATTCGGAATCAGCGTCGAATTTGCAAGCGGATTACATTAATATAAAATCGCATTTTGGTATTTTAAAAAAAAATGCAATACATCCATCGCACAATGGGAAACCTTTAAGTCGATATATATATTATCGCCAAAAATGCTTAATAATGAACGTAGCGTAAAACCGATTACAGATTCGGAATCAGCGTCGAATTTGCAAGCGGATTACATTAATATAAAATCGCATTTTGG
>CAMZJQ010000045.1:182500-192500 GCA_947310385.1 Nephrotoma appendiculata
TAGGGCAGACATTTGAAAGATCTATCGCCGGTACAGGACCATGCGATCTACATGTTATTCAGATTCATCTTATAAACGATACAGTATATAAATATACCTTAATGTATCGATTGATTTTAATCTAATAAAAGCACACGTTCCTTGCGGTCCGTGATTATTTGCATGTATTAGCTCTAGAATTACCACAGTTATCCATGTAACTATGTATACGATCTAATAAATCATAACTGATATACTGAGCCTTTTGCGGTTTCTCTATTCGAGAGTGTGTACTTAGACATGCATGGCTTAATCTTTGAGACAAGCATATAACTACTGGCAGGATCAACCAGAATGTAAATTTATTTTTTATTTTCATAAAGCTTTTATACCTTATGAATATAGTTTACAAATTATTTTTAAAATTTATTTTCACGTTATTTCAATAGGATTTTTAATACATTTTCATTCAGAATATATTTAATTTTATTAAAGGTGCAAACCCTTTGTAATATTTTGTATGTGAATATGAATTTTGTTTTTATATAAAAAATTCTCACACTAACCAAATAAAATAATGTAATAAGATACAATTAAAAACATTTAATATATCTATATACACTTTTAAAGACTTTGTAAGTAATTTAATATGCTTTGCATAGAGTATTACATCTATTGCGTATATCAATCGATATATGCGTACATCGTAATACTACTTCAATATAGTTTACAATTTTTGTTCTTTGCTTCATAAAATAGTGTATTTTCATTCACTTTTTAAGTGACAAATGATATTAATAATAATATTTATTTTTAACAACTTGCTTTACTACAATATACACTTATGCACAAAGAAGACGGAGAAAAAGCAAAATTTAAAAATAATAAAATTCAAAAATTAACTTCTTGATCGTTTTGCTTTGATTTCATTCTGTTTTGATTCATTTACCGTTTATTTCAACCACCACAATATAAAAAAAAAATAAAAACATCGTTAATGTATTTTTCATTCATTGCATCTCGTTATCAATTCCTTTTTCTAATAAAAAAATTGTTTTGCTATAGCTTGTTTGTCTTATTAATGAACGTAGCGTAAAACTGATTACAGATTCGGAATCAGCGTCGAATTTGCAAGCGGATTACATTAATATAAAATCGCATTTTGGTATTTTAAAAAAAAATGCAATACATCCATCGCACAATGGGAAACCTTTAAGTCGATATATATATTATCGCCAAAAATGCTTAATAATGAACGTAGCGTAAAACCGATTACAGATTCGGAATCAGCGTCGAATTTGCAAGCGGATTACATTAATATAAAATCGCATTTTGGTATTTTAAAAAAAATTGCATTACATCCATCGCACAATGGGAAACCTTTAAATCGATATATATAATATCGCCAAAAATGCTTAATAATGAACGTAGCGTAAAACCGATTACAGATTCGGAATCAGCGTCGAATTTGCAAGCGGATTACATTAATATAAAATCGCATTTTAGTATTTTAAAAAAAATTGCAATACATCCATCGCACAATGGGAAACCTTTAAGTCGATATATATATTATAGCCGAAAATGCTTATTAATGAACGTAGCGTAAAACTGATTACAGATTCGGAATCAGCGTCGAATTTGCAAGCGGATTACATTAATATAAAATCGCATTTTGGTATTTTAAAAAAAATTGCATTACATCCATCGCACAATGGGAAACCTTTAAGTCGATATATATATTATCGCCAAAAATGCTTAATAATGAACGTAGCGTAAAACCGATTACAGATTCGGAATCAGCGTCGAATTTGCAAGCGGATTACATTAATATAAAATCGCATTTTGGTATTTAAAAAAAAAATGCAATACATCCATCGCACAATGGGAAACCTTTAAATCGATATATATAATATCGCCAAAAATGCTTAATAATGAACGTAGCGTAAAACCGATTACAGATTCGGAATCAGCGTCGAATTTGCAAGCGGATTACATTAATATAAAATCGCATTTTAGTATTTTAAAAAAAATTGCAATACATCCATCGCACAATGGGAAACCTTTAAGTCGATATATATATTATAGCCGAAAATGCTTATTAATGAACGTAGCGTAAAACCGATTACAGATTCGGAATCAGCGTCGAATTTGCAAGCGGATTACATTAATATAAAATCGCATTTTGGTATTTTAAAAAAAAATGCAATACATCCATCGCACAATGGGAAACCTTTAAGTCGATATATATATTATCGCCAAAAATGCTTAATAATGAACGTAGCGTAAAACCGATTACAGATTCGGAATCAGCGTCGAATTTGCAAGCGGATTACATTAATATAAAATCGCATTTTGGTATTTTAAAAAAAATTGCTTTACATCCATCGCACAATGGGAAACCTTTAAGTCGATATATATATTATCGCCAAAAATGCTTAATAATGAACGTAGCGTAAAACCGATTACAGATTCGGAATCAGCGTCGAATTTGCAAGCGGATTACATTAATATAAAATCGCATTTTGGTATTTTAAAAAAAATTGCATTACATCCATCGCACAATGGGAAACCTTTAAGTCGATATATATATTATCGCCAAAAATGCTTATTAATGAACGTAGCGTAAAACCGATTACAGATTCGGAATCAGCGTCGAATTTGCAAGCGGATTACATTAATATAAAATCGCATTTTGGTATTTTAAAAAAAAATGCAATACATCCATCGCACAATGGGAAACCTTTAAATCGATATATATAATATCGCCAAAAATGCTTAATAATGAACGTAGCGTAAAACCGATTACAGATTCGGAATCAGCGTCGAATTTGCAAGCGGATTACATTAATATAAAATCGCATTTTAGTATTTTAAAAAAAATTGCTTTACATCCATCGCACAATGGGAAACCTTTAAGTCGATATATATATTATCGCCAAAAATGCTTAATAATGAACGTAGCGTAAAACCGATTACAGATTCGGAATCAGCGTCGAATTTGCAAGCGGATTACATTAATATAAAATCGCATTTTGGTATTTAAAAAAAAAATGCAATACATCCATCGCACAATGGGAAACCTTTAAATCGATATATATAATATCGCCAAAAATGCTTAATAATGAACGTAGCGTAAAACCGATTACAGATTCGGAATCAGCGTCGAATTTGCAAGCGGATTACATTAATATAAAATCGCATTTTAGTATTTTAAAAAAAATTGCAATACATCCATTGCACAATGGGAAACCTTTAAGTCGATATATATATTATCGCCAAAAATGCTTAATAATGAACGTAGCGTAAAACCGATTACAGATTCGGAATCAGCGTCGAATTTGCAAGCGGATTACATTAATATAAAATCGCATTTTGGTATTTTAAAAAAAATTGCTTTACATCCATCGCACAATGGGAAACCTTTAAGTCGATATATATATTATCGCCAAAAATGCTTAATAACGAACGTAGCGTAAAACCGATTACAGATTCGGAATCAGCGTCGAATTTGCAAGCGGATTACATTAATATAAAATCGCATTTTAGTATTTTAAAAAAAATTGCAATACATCCATCGCACAATGGGAAACCTTTAAGTCGATATATATATTATAGCCGAAAATGCTTATTAATGAACGTAGCGTAAAACTGATTACAGATTCGGAATCAGCGTCGAATTTGCAAGCGGATTACATTAATATAAAATCGCATTTTGGTATTTTAAAAAAAATTGCATTACATCCATCGCACAATGGGAAACCTTTAAGTCGATATATATATTATCGCCAAAAATGCTTAATAATGAACGTAGCGTAAAACTGATTACAGATTCGGAATCAGCGTCGAATTTGCAAGCGGATTACATTAATATAAAATCGCATTTTGGTATTTTAAAAAAAAATGCAATACATCCATCGCACAATGGGAAACCTTTAAGTCGATATATATATTATCGCCAAAAATGCTTAATAATGAACGTAGCGTAAAACCGATTACAGATTCGGAATCAGCGTCGAATTTGCAAGCGGATTACATTAATATAAAATCGCATTTTGGTATTTTAAAAAAAATTGCATTACATCCATCGCACAATGGGAAACCTTTAAATCGATATATATAATATCGCCAAAAATGCTTAATAATGAACGTAGCGTAAAACCGATTACAGATTCGGAATCAGCGTCGAATTTGCAAGCGGATTACATTAATATAAAATCGCATTTTAGTATTTTAAAAAAAATTGCAATACATCCATCGCACAATGGGAAACCTTTAAGTCGATATATATATTATAGCCGAAAATGCTTATTAATAAACGTAGCGTAAAACTGATTACAGATTCGGAATCAGCGTCGAATTTGCAAGCGGATTACATTAATATAAAATCGCATTTTGGTATTTTAAAAAAAATTGCATTACATCCATCGCACAATGGGAAACCTTTAAGTCGATATATGTATTATCGCCAAAAATGCTTAATAATGAACGTAGCGTAAAACCGATTACAGATTCGGAATCAGCGTCGAATTTGCAAGCGGATTACATTAATATAAAATCGCATTTTGGTATTTAAAAAAAAAATGCAATACATCCATCGCACAATGGGAAACCTTTAAATCGATATATATAATATCGCCAAAAATGCTTAATAATGAACGTAGCGTAAAACCGATTACAGATTCGGAATCAGCGTCGAATTTGCAAGCGGATTACATTAATATAAAATCGCATTTTAGTATTTTAAAAAAAATTGCAATACATCCATCGCACAATGGGAAACCTTTAAGTCGATATATATATTATAGCCGAAAATGCTTATTAATGAACGTAGCGTAAAACTGATTACAGATTCGGAATCAGCGTCGAATTTGCAAGCGGATTACATTAATATAAAATCGCATTTTGGTATTTTAAAAAAAAATGCAATACATCCATCGCACAATGGGAAACCTTTAAGTCGATATATATATTATCGCCAAAAATGCTTAATAATGAACGTAGCGTAAAACCGATTACAGATTCGGAATCAGCGTCGAATTTGCAAGCGGATTACATTAATATAAAATCGCATTTTGGTATTTTAAAAAAAATTGCATTACATCCATCGCACAATGGGAAACCTTTAAGTCGATATATATATTATCGCCAAAAATGCTTAATAATGAACGTAGCGTAAAACCGATTACAGATTCGGAATCAGCGTCGAATTTGCAAGCGGATTACATTAATATAAAATCGCATTTTGGTATTTAAAAAAAAATTGCTTTACATCCATCGCACAATGGGAAACCTTTAAGTCGATATATATATTATCGCCAAAAATGCTTATTAATGAACGTAGCGTAAAACCGATTACAGATTCGGAATCAGCGTCGAATTTGCAAGCGGATTACATTAATATAAAATCGCATTTTGGTATTTTAAAAAAAAATGCAATACATCCATCGCACAATGGGAAACCTTTAAATCGATATATATAATATCGCCAAAAATGCTTAATAATGAACGTAGCGTAAAACCGATTACAGATTCGGAATCAGCGTCGAATTTGCAAGCGGATTACATTAATATAAAATCGCATTTTAGTATTTTAAAAAAAATTGCTTTACATCCATCGCACAATGGGAAACCTTTAAGTCGATATATATATATTATCGCCAAAAATGCTTAATAATGAACGTAGCGTAAAACCGATTACAGATTCGGAATCAGCGTCGAATTTGCAAGCGGATTACATTAATATAAAATCGCATTTTGGTATTTTAAAAAAAAATGCAATATATCCATCGCACAATGGGAAACCTTTAAATCGATATATATAATATCGCCAAAAATGCTTAATAATGAACGTAGCGTAAAACCGATTACAGATTCGGAATCAGCGTCGAATTTGCAAGCGGATTACATTAATATAAAATCGCATTTTAGTATTTTAAAAAAAATTGCAATACATCCATCGCACAATGGGAAACCTTTAAGTCGATATATATATTATCGCCAAAAATGCTTAATAATGAACGTAGCGTAAAACCGATTACAGATTCGGAATCAGCGTCGAATTTGCAAGCGGATTACATTAATATAAAATCGCATTTTGGTATTTTAAAAAAAATTGCTTTACATCCATCGCACAATGGGAAACCTTTAAGTCGATATATATATTATCGCCAAAAATGCTTAATAATGAACGTAGCGTAAAACCGATTACAGATTCGGAATCAGCGTCGAATTTGCAAGCGGATTACATTAATATAAAATCGCATTTTGGTATTTAAAAAAAAAATGCAATACATCCATCGCACAATGGGAAACCTTTAAATCGATATATATAATATCGCCAAAAATGCTTAATAATGAACGTAGCGTAAAACCGATTACAGATTCGGAATCAGCGTCGAATTTGCAAGCGGATTACATTAATATAAAATCGCATTTTAGTATTTTAAAAAAAATTGCTTTACATCCATCGCACAATGGGAAACCTTTAAGTCGATATATATATTATCGCCAAAAATGCTTAATAATGAACGTAGCGTTAAACCGATTACAGATTCGGAATCAGCGTCGAATTTGCAAGCGGATTACATTAATATAAAATCGCATTTTAGTATTTTAAAAAAAATTGCATTACATCCATCGCACAATGGGAAACCTTTAAGTCGATATATATATTATCGCCAAAAATGCTTAATAATGAACGTAGCGTAAAACCGATTACAGATTCGGAATCAGCGTCGAATTTGCAAGCGGATTACATTAATATAAAATCGCATTTTGGTATTTAAAAAAAAAATGCAATACATCCATCGCACAATGGGAAACCTTTAAATCGATATATATAATATCGCCAAAAATGCTTAATAATGAACGTAGCGTAAAACCGATTACAGATTCGGAATCAGCGTCGAATTTGCAAGCGGATTACATTAATATAAAATCGCATTTTGGTATTTTAAAAAAAAATGCAATACATCCATCGCACAATGGGAAACCTTTAAATCGATATATATAATATCGCCAAAAATGCTTAATAATGAACGTAGCGTAAAACCGATTACAGATTCGGAATCAGCGTCGAATTTGCAAGCGGATTACATTAATATAAAATCGCATTTTAGTATTTAAAAAAAAAATGCAATACATCCATCGCACAATGGGAAACCTTTAAATCGATATATATAATATCGCCAAAAATGCTTAATAATGAACGTAGCGTAAAACCGATTACAGATTCGGAATCAGCGTCGAATTTGCAAGCGGATTACATTAATATAAAATCGCATTTTGGTATTTAAAAAAAAAATGCAATACATCCATCGCACAATGGGAAACCTTTAAATCGATATATATAATATCGCCAAAAATGCTTAATAATGAACGTAGCGTAAAACCGATTACAGATTCGGAATCAGCGTCGAATTTGCAAGCGGATTACATTAATATAAAATCGCATTTTAGTATTTTAAAAAAAATTGCAATACATCCATCGCACAACGGGAAACCTTTAAGTCGATATATATATTATCGCCAAAAATGCTTAATAATGAACGTAGCGTAAAACCGATTACAGATTCGGAATCAGCGTCGAATTTGCAAGCGGATTACATTAATATAAAATCGCATTTTGGTATTTTAAAAAAAATTGCTTTACATCCATCGCACAATGGGAAACCTTTAAGTCGATATATATATTATCGCCAAAAATGCTTAATAATGAACGTAGCGTAAAACCGATTACAGATTCGGAATCAGCGTCGAATTTGCAAGCGGATTACATTAATATAAAATCGCATTTTGGTATTTAAAAAAAAATGCAATACATCCATCGCACAATGGGAAACCTTTAAATCGATATATATAATATCGCCAAAAATGCTTAATAATGAACGTAGCGTAAAACCGATTACAGATTCGGAATCAGCGTCGAATTTGCAAGCGGATTACATTAATATAAAATCGCATTTTAGTATTTTAAAAAAAATTGCTTTACATCCATCGCACAATGGGAAACCTTTAAGTCGATATATATATTATCGCCAAAAATGCTTAATAATGAACGTAGCGTAAAACCGATTACAGATTCGGAATCAGCGTCGAATTTGCAAGCGGATTACATTAATATAAAATCGCATTTTGGTATTTAAAAAAAAAATGCAATACATCCATCGCACAATGGGAAACCTTTAAATCGATATATATAATATCGCCAAAAATGCTTAATAATGAACGTAGCGTAAAACCGATTACAGATTCGGAATCAGCGTCGAATTTGCAAGCGGATTACATTAATATAAAATCGCATTTTAGTATTTTAAAAAAAATTGCAATACATCCATCGCACAATGGGAAACCTTTAAGTCGATATATATATTATAGCCGAAAATGCTTATTAATGAACGTAGCGTAAAACTGATTACAGATTCGGAATCAGCGTCGAATTTGCAAGCGGATTACATTAATATAAAATCGCATTTTGGTATTTTAAAAAAAATTGCTTTACATCCATCGCACAATGGGAAACCTTTAAGTCGATATATATATTATCGCCAAAAATGCTTAATAATGAACGTAGCGTAAAACCGATTACAGATTCGGAATCAGTGTCGAATTTGCAAGCGGATTACATTAATATAAAATCGCATTTTGGTATTTTAAAAAAAAATGCAATACATCCATCGCACAATGGGAAACCTTTAAATCGATATATATAATATCGCCAAAAATGCTTAATAATGAACGTAGCGTAAAACCGATTACAGATTCGGAATCAGCGTCGAATTTGCAAGCGGATTACATTAATATAAAATCGCATTTTAGTATTTTAAAAAAAATTGCAATACATCCATCGCACAACGGGAAACCTTTAAGTCGATATATATATTATCGCCAAAAATGCTTAATAATGAACGTAGCGTAAAACCGATTACAGATTCGGAATCAGCGTCGAATTTGCAAGCGGATTACATTAATATAAAATCGCATTTTGGTATTTTAAAAAAAATTGCTTTACATCCATCGCACAATGGGAAACCTTTAAGTCGATATATATATTATCGCCAAAAATGCTTAATAATGAACGTAGCGTAAAACCGATTACAGATTCGGAATCAGCGTCGAATTTGCAAGCGGATTACATTAATATAAAATCGCATTTTGGTATTTTAAAAAAAAATGCAATACATCCATCGCACAATGGGAAACCTTTAAATCGATATATATAATATCGCCAAAAATGCTTAATAATGAACGTAGCGTAAAACCGATTACAGATTCGGAATCAGCGTCGAATTTGCAAGCGGATTACATTAATATAAAATCGCATTTTAGTATTTTAAAAAAAATTGCTTTACATCCATCGCACAATGGGAAACCTTTAAGTCGATATATATATTATCGCCAAAAATGCTTAATAATGAACGTAGCGTAAAACCGATTACAGATTCGGAATCAGCGTCGAATTTGCAAGCGGATTACATTAATATAAAATCGCATTTTGGTATTTAAAAAAAAAATGCAATACATCCATCGCACAATGGGAAACCTTTAAATCGATATATATAATATCGCCAAAAATGCTTAATAATGAACGTAGCGTAAAACCGATTACAGATTCGGAATCAGCGTCGAATTTGCAAGCGGATTACATTAATATAAAATCGCATTTTAGTATTTTAAAAAAAATTGCAATACATCCATCGCACAATGGGAAACCTTTAAGTCGATATATATATTATAGCCGAAAATGCTTATTAATGAACGTAGCGTAAAACTGATTACAGATTCGGAATCAGCGTCGAATTTGCAAGCGGATTACATTAATATAAAATCGCATTTTGGTATTTTAAAAAAAATTGCTTTACATCCATCGCACAATGGGAAACCTTTAAGTCGATATATATATTATCGCCAAAAATGCTTAATAATGAACGTAGCGTAAAACCGATTACAGATTCGGAATCAGCGTCGAATTTGCAAGCGGATTACATTAATATAAAATCGCATTTTAGTATTTTAAAAAAAA
>CAMZJQ010000045.1:197500-199911 GCA_947310385.1 Nephrotoma appendiculata
AATATAATTTCATGATAACATCAATTATTATATCAATGAATCTCTTCTTTTACAAGTTCGGGTTCATTGGGTTTAACCTCTTAGTGGTTTCACGTACTGTTTAACTCTCTATTCAGAGTTCTTTTCAACTTTCCCTCACGGTACTTGTTCGCTATCGGTCTCGTGGTTATATTTAGTCTTAGATGGAGTTTACCACCAACTTAGTGCTGCACTATCAAGCAACACGACTCTCTAGAGATATCTTCTTAAGCAAGATTATAGTCTCTACGGGCCTGGCACCCTCTATGGGTAAATGGCCCCATTCAAGATGGACTTGAACATATAATCAAAATGCGTAAGATAATAGATACTCCTTTACATTGAATTTCCATTCTACCAGTAATCAGTAGAAGGACTTAATGCTGGACTTTTCCCATTTCGCTCGCCGCTACTAAGGGAATCTTAGTTAATTTCTTTTCCTCTCCTAATTAATATGCTTAAATTCAGGAGGTAATCACATATGAGTTGAAGTCACAATTAAGAATTGTGTTTGTGAATAAACTGCGAGTAAAAAACTATATCAGATAATAATAAATGACTTACGTCTTTAACTGTCGTATTATTACACAAACTATAAGTAATACGATATTGTAAATATGTATAATATTTACATATCAATAATTAATAAATAATAATTAATTTAGCTTATATTAGTGACCCTCAACCATATGTGGTCCAAGCAGAGTAACATGTACTATTAGCATGGACCGCAATATGCGTTCAAAATGTTGATGTTCATGTGTCCTGCAGTTCACATAACTTCACGCAGTTTGCTGCGTTCTTCATCGACCCACGAGCCTAGTGATCCCCCGCTAAGAGTGATATTTTTTTAATGTTAAGCAATAATATACTACTCCATTGGTAAAGCGAAATACTTTAATCAATAACGTAATTATATAAGAATAAATTACGTATATGAACTTCTCAATGGTATTGTTTATTTTTAAATTATGATCAAATTTTCTTTAATGATCCTTCCGCAGGTTCACCTACGGAAACCTTGTTACGACTTTTACTTCCTCTAAATATACAAGTTCGGTCAACTTTGGTAAAACAACCACAACACAAGAAGCATCACGGTGATCACCTCTGAGGACCTCACTAACATATTCAATCGGTAGTAGCGACGGGCGGTGTGTACAAAGGGCAGGGACGTAATCAATGCGAGCTTATGACCCGCACTTACTGGGAATTCCAGGTTCATGTGAACAGTTTCAGTCCACAATCCCAACCACGAAGGTGGTTCAGCGGTTTACCCGGTCTTTTTAGACTAGGAGGACACGTTGATACCTTCATTGTAGCGCGCGTGCAGCCCAGGACATCTAAGGGCATCACAGACCTGTTATTGCTCAATCTCATATTGCTAGACGCAATTTGTCTATTTAAGAAGCAAGTGTCTTATTAAGACAAACCACCAGGTATGACTCCACCTACAGACAATTCTTACGTATTAAGACCAATCCTCGTGAGAAGAATGGATAACAGAGGCAAAAATGTATGCAAAGTTTCAACGTCATAACCCTGCCGGCATCTAGTTAAGAAATTTGAGTCTCGTTCGTTATCGGAATTAACCAGACAAATCACTCCACGAACTAAGAACGGCCATGCACCACCACCCATAGATTCGAGAAAGAGCTATTAATCTGTCTTACTCATTTATGTTCGGACCTGGTAAGTTTCCCCGTGTTGAGTCAAATTAAGCCGCAGGCTCCACTCCTGGTGGTGCCCTTCCGTCAATTCCTTTAAGTTTCAACTTTGCAACCATACTTCCCCCGGAGCCCAAAAGCTTTGGTTTCCCGGAAAGCGACTGAAAGAGCCATATATGTAGCTCCATCCAATTGCTAGCTGGCATCGTTTATGGTTAGAACTAGGGCGGTATCTGATCGCCTTCGAACCTCTAACTTTCGTTCTTGATTAATGAAAACATCTTTGGCAAATGCTTTCGCTTATGTTAGTCTTACGACGGTCCACGAATTTCACCTCTCGCGCCGTAATACTAATGCCCCCAACTGCTTCTATTAATCATTACGTCTTGATCTAAAAACCAATTGAAAATAGAACAGACGTCTTATTCCATTATTCCATGCAGAGAATATTTAGGCACAAATGGCCTGCTTTAAGCACTCTAATTTGTTCAAAGTAATTGTACTGTTCTAGACCAGCACTCGGTAAAGAGCACTAATTTAGATTTATTACGTGGATAAACTTACGCTTAAACCACTACAGTAATACGTCATAGCATCAAGATGATGTACGAACCCAGTTACGGTGTACCACCTGTGCTTGACACAAGTTCAACTACGAACGTTTTAACCGCAACAACTTTAATATACGCTATTGGAGCTGGAATTACCGCGGCTGCTGGCACCAGA
>CAMZJQ010000046.1:0-198531 GCA_947310385.1 Nephrotoma appendiculata
AATCCAAGGGATTTATACCAAAATCCAAGGGATTTATACCAAAATCCAAGAGATTTATACCAAAATCCAAGGAATATATACCAAAATCCAAGCGTTTTGTACCAAAATCCAAGTGATTTATACCAAAATCCAAGGGATTCATACCAAAATGTAATGAATTTATACCAAAATCCAAGGGATTTATTCAAAAATCCAAGCGATTTATACCAAAATCCAATCGATTTATACCAAAATCCAAGGGATTTATACCAAAATTCAAGAGATTTATACCAAAATCCCAATGATATATACCAAAATTAAATGATTTATACCAAAATCCAAGAGATTTATACCAAAATCCAAGGGATTTATACCAAAATCCAACTGATTTATACCAAAATCCAAGGAATTTATACCAAAATCTAAGGGATTTATACCAAAATCCCAGGGATTTATACCAAAATCCAAGCGATTTAGACCAAAATCCAAGCGATTTATACCAAAATCCAAAAGATTTATACCAAAATCCAAGGGATTTATACCAAATCCAAGGGATTTATACCAAGATCCAATGAATTGATACCAAAATCCAAGCGATTTATACCAAAATCCAAGCGATTTATACCAAAATCCAAGGGATTTATACCAAAATCCAAGCGATTTATACCAAAATCCAAGCGATTTATACCAAAATCCAAGCGATTTATACCAAAATCCAAGGGATTTATACCAAAATCCAAGCGATTTATACCAAAATCCAAGGGATTTGTACCAAAATCCAAGGGATTGATACCAAACTCCAAGGGATTTATACCAAAATCCAAGTGATTTATACCAAATCCAAGGGATTTATACCAAATCTAATGAACTTATACCATAATCCAAGGGATTTATACAAAAATCCAAGGTATTTATACCAAAATCCAAGCGATTTATACCAAAATCCAAGTGATTTATACCAAAATCCAAGCGATTTATACCAAAATCCAAAGGATTTATACCCAAATCCAAGGGATTTTTACCAAAATCCAAGAGATTTATACCAAAATCCAAGGGATTAATACCAAAATCCAAGAGATTTATACCAAAATCCAAGTGATTTATACCAAAATCCAAGCGATTTATACCAAAATCCAAGAAATTTTTACCAAAATCGAAGTGATTTATACCAAAATCCAACTGATTTATATCAAAATCCAAGCGATTTATACCAAAATCCAAGGAATTTATACCAAAATCCAAGCGATTTATACCAAAATCCAAGCGATATATACCAAAATCTAAGAAATTTATACCAAAATCGAAGGGATTTATACCAAAATCCAACTGATTTATATCAAAATCCAAGCGATTTATACCAAAATCCAAGCGATTTATTTCAAAATCCAAGGGATTTATACCCAAATCCAAGGAATTTATACCAAAATCCAAAATATTCATACCAAAATCAAAGTGATTTATACCAAAATCCAAGGGATTTATACCAAAATCCAAGCTATTTATACCAAAATCCAGGGAATTTATAACAAAATCCAAGAGATTTATACCAAAATCCAAGGGATTTATACCAAAATTCAAGCGATTTATACCAAAATCCAAAGGATATATACCAAAATCCAAGGGATTTATACCAAAATCCAAGGGATTTATACCAAAATCCAAGCGATTTATACCAAAATCCAAGGGATTTATACTAAAATCCAAGGGATTTATACCAAAATCCAACGGATTTATACCAAAATCCAAGGGATTTATACCAAAATCCAAGGGATTTATACCAAAATCCAAGTGATTTATACCAAAATCCAAGGGATTTATACCAAAATCCAAAGGATTAATACCAAAATCCAAGTGATTTATACTAAAATCCAAGTAAATTATACAAAATCCAAGGGATTTCTACCAAGATCCAATGAATTTATACCAAAATCCAAGGGATTTATACCAAGATCTAATGAATTTATACCAAAATCCAAGCGATTTATACCAAAATCCATGGGATTTATACCAAAATCCTAGGGATTTATACCAAAATCCAAGGGATTTATACCAATATCCAAGTGATTTATACCAGAATCCAAGCGATTTATAACAAAATCCAAAAGCCTATATACCAAAATCCAAGTGATTTATACCAAAATCCAAGGGATTTATACCAAAATCCAAGGGATTTATACCAAAATCCAAGTGATTTATACCAAATCCAAGTGATTTATACCAAGATCTAATGAATTTATACCAAAATCCAAGGGATTTATACCAAAATCCAATGGATTTATTCCAAAATCCAAGTGATTTATACCAAAATCCAAGGGATTTATACCAAAATCCAAGGGATTTATACCAAAATCCAAGGGATATATACCAAAATCCAAGAGATTTATACCAAAATCCAAGCGATTTATACCAAAATCCAAGGGATTTATACCAAAATCCAAGGGATTTATACCAAAATCCAAGGGATTTATACCAAAATCCAAGCGATTTATACCAAAATCCAAGTGATTAATACCAAAATCCAAGGGATTTATACCAAAATCCAAGGGATTTATACCAAAATCCCAATGATTTATACCAAAATTAAATGATTTATACCAAAATACAAGTGATTTATACCAAAATCCAACGGATTTATACCAAAATCCAAGGAATTTATACCAAAATCCAAGCGATTTATACCAAAATCCAAGAGATTTATACCAAAATCCAAGCGATTTATACAAAAATCCAAGAGATTTATACCAAAATCCAAAGGATTTATACCAAAATCCAAGGGATTTATACCAAAATCCAAGGGATTTATACCAAAATCCAAGGGACTTATACTAAAATCCAAGGGATTTATACCAAAATCCAAGCTATTTATACCAAAACCCAAGGGATTTATACCAAAATCCAAGTGATTTATACCAAAATCCAAGCGATTTATAACAAAATCCAAGGGATTTATACCAAAATCCAAGTGATTTATACCAAAAGCCAAGGGATATATACTAAAATTTAAGGGATTTATACCAAAATCCAAGTGATTTATACCAAATCCAAGGGATTAATACCAAGATCAAAAGAATTTATACCAAAATCCAAGGGATTTATACCAAAATCCAAGCGATTTATAACAAAATCCAAGGGATTTATACCAAAAACGAAGGGATTTATACCAAAATCCAAGGGATTTATACAAAAATCCAAGTGATTTATACCAAATCCAAGGGATTTATACCAAGATCTAATGAATTTATACCAAAATCCAAGGGATTTATACCAAAAGCCAAGCGATTTATACCAAAATCCAAGCGATTTATACCAAAATCAAATCGATTAATACCAAAATCCAAGAGATTTATACCAAAATCTAAGCGATTTATACCAAAATCCAAGGGATTTTTACCCAAATCCAAGGGATTTATACCAAAATCGAAGGGATTTATACCAAATTCCAAGGGATTTATACCATAATCCAAGGAATATATACCAAAATTCCAAGCGATTTATACCAAAATCCAAGTGATTTATACCAAAATCCAAGCGATTTATACCAAAATCCAAGCGATTTATACCAAAATCCAAGGGATTTATACCAAAATCCAAGGGATTTATACTCAATCCAAGGGATTTATACCACGATCTAATGAATTTATACCAAAATCCAAGTGATTTATACCAAAATCCAAGCGATTTATACCAAAATCCAAGGGATTTATACCAAAATCCAAGCGATTTATACCAAAATCCAAGGGATTTATACCAAAATCCAAGGGATTTATACCAAAATCCAAGGGATTTATACCAAAATCCAAGAGATTTATACCAAAATCCAAGGGATTTATACCAAAATCCAAGGGATTTATACCAAAATCCAAGGGATTTATACCAAAATCCAAGCGATTTATACCAAAATCCAAGTGATTTATACCAAAATCAAAGGGATTTATACCAAAACCCAAGGGATTTATACCAAAATCCAAGGGATTTATACCAAACTCCAAGGGATTTATACCAAAATCCAAGGGATTTATACCAAAATCCAAGGGATTTATACCAAAATCCAAGGGAATTATACCAAACTCCAAGTGATTTATACCAAAATCCAAGTGATTTATACAAAAATCCAAGTGATCTATACCAAAATCCAAGGGATTTATATCAAAATCCAAGGGATTTATACCAAAATCCAAGAGATTTATACCAAAATCCAAGCGATTTATACCAATATCCAAGGGATTTATACCAAAATCCAACTGATTTATACCAAAATCCAAGGAATTTATACCAAAATCCAAGGGATTTATAACAAAATCCAAGGGATTTATACCAAATTCCAAGAGATTTATACCAAAATCCAAGAGATGTATACCAAAATCCAAGGGATTTATACCAAAATCCAAGAAATTTATACCAAAATCGAAGGGATTTATACCTAAATCCAAATGATTTATATCAAATTCCAAGCAAATTATACCAAAATCCAAGCGATTTATACCAAAATCCATGGGATTTATACACAAATCCAAGGAATTTATACCAAAATCCAAGGGATTCATACCAAAATCCAAGGGATTTATACCAAAATCCAAGTGATTTATGCCAAAATCCAAGCGATATATACCAAAATCCAAGAAATTTATACCAAAATCGAAGGGATTTATACCAAAATCCAACTGATTTATATCAAAATCCAAGCGATTTATACCAAAATCCTAGCGATTTATACCAAAATCCAAGGGATTTATACCAAAATCCAAGGAATTTATACAAAAATCCAAGGGATTCATACCAAAATCCAAGAGATTTATACCAAAATCCAAGCGATTTATACCAAAATCCAAGCGATTTATACCAAAATCCAAGGGATTTATACCAAAATCCAAGGGATTTATACCAAAATCCAACTGATTTATACCAAAATCCAAGGAATTTATACCAAAATCCAAGGGATTTATATCAAAATCCAAGGGATTTATACCAAATTCCAAGGGATTTATACCAAAATCCAAGGGATTTATACTAAACTCCAAGGGATTTATACCAAAATCCAAGGGATTTATACCAAAATCCAAGGGATTTATACCAAACTCCAAGTGATTTATACCAAAATCGAAGTGATTTATACCAAAATCCAAGGGATTTATACCAAAATCCAAGGGATTTATACCAAAATCCAAGGGATTTATACCAAAATCCAAGAGATTTATACCAAAATCCAAGCGATTTATACCAAAATCCAAGTGATTTATACCAAAATCCAACGGATTTATAACAAAATCCAAGGGATTTATACCAAAATCCAAGGGATTTATACCAAAATCCAAGGGACTTATACCAAAATCCAAGGAGTTTATACCAAAATCCAAGCGATTTATAACAAAATCCAAGGGATTTATACCAAATTCCAAATGATTTATACCAAAATCCAAGGGATGTATTCCAAAATCCAAGGGATTTTTACCAAAATCCAAGGGATTTATACCAAAATCCAAGCGATTTATACCAAAATCTAAGCGATATATACCAAAATCCAAGAAATTTATACCAAAATCGAAGGGATTTATACCAAAATCACACTGATTTATATCAAAATCCAAGTGAATTATACCAAAATTTAAGCGATTTATACCAAAATCCAAGGAATTTATACACAAATCCAAGGAATTTATACCAAAATCGAAGGGATTCATACCAAAATCCAAGTGATTTATACCAAAATCCAAGCGATTTATGCCAAAATCCAAGCGATATATACCAAAATCCAAGAAATTTATATCAATATCGAAGGGATTTATACCAAAATCCAACTGATTTATATCAAAATCCATGCGATTTATACCAAAATCCTAGCGATTTATACCAAAATCCAAGGGATTTATACCCAAATCCAAGGAATTTATACAAAAATCCAAGGGATTCATACCAAAATCCAAGGGATTTATACCAAAATCTGAGGGATTTATACCAAAATCCAAGCGATTTATTCCAAACTCCAAGCGAATTATACCAAAATCCAAGGGATTTATACCAATATCCAAGGGATTTATACCAAAATCCAAGGGATTTATACCAAAATCCAAGCGATTTATACCAAAATCCAAACGATTTATACCAAAATCCAAGGGATTTATACCAAAATCCAAGTGATTTATACCAAATCAAACGGATTTATACCAAAATTAAATGATTTATACCAAAATTCAAGAGATTTATACCAAAATCCAAGGAATTTATACCAAAATCCAAGCGATTTATACCAAAATCCAAGAGATTTATACCAAAATCCAAGCGATTTATAACAAAATCCAAGGGATTTATACCGAAATTTAAGGGATTTATACAAAAATCCAAGTGATTTATACCAAAATCCAAGAGATTTATACCAAAATCCAAGTTATTTATACCAAAATCCAAGGGATTTATACCAAAATCCAAGCGATTTATACCAAAATCCAAGGGATTTATACCAATATCCAAGGGATTTATACCAAAATCTAAGGAATTTATACCAAAATCCAAGGTATTTATACCAAATCCAAGGGATTTATACCATAATCTAAGTGATTTATACCAAAATCCAAGGGATTTATACCAAAATCCAAGCGATTTATACCAAAATCCAAGCGATTTATACCAAAATCCAAGTGATTTATACAAAAATCCAAGAGATTTATACCAAAATCCCAATGATTTATACCAAAATTAAATGATTTATACCAAAATCCAAGAGATTTATACAAAATCCAAGGAATTTATAACAAGATCCAATAAATTTATACCAAAATCCAAGGGATTTATACCAAAATCCAGGTGATTTATACCAAAATCCAAGTGATTTATACCAAAATCCAAGCGATTTATAACAATATCCAAGGGATTTATACCAAAATACAAGTGATTTATACAAAATGCCAAGGGATTCATACCAAAATCCAAGTGAATTATACCAAATCCAAGGGATTTATACCAAGATCTAATGAATTTATACCAAAATTCAAGGGATTTATACCAAAATCCAAGCAATTTATACCAAAATCCAAGCGATTTATACCAAAATCCAAGGGATTTATACCAAAACCCAAGAGATTTATACCAAAATCCCAATGATTTATACCAAAATTAAATGATTTATACCAAAATCCAAGAGATTTATACAAAATCCAAGGAATTTATAACAAGATCCAATAAATTTATACCAAAATCCAAATGATTTATACCAAAATCCAAGCGATTTATACCAAAATCCAAGTGATTTATACCAAAATCCAAGCGATTTATACCAAAATCCAAGAGACTTATACTAAAATCCAAGCGATTTATACCAAAATCCAAAGGATTTATACCAAAATCCAAGCGATTTATACCAAAATCCAAGCAATTTATACGAAAATTCAAGGGATTGGTACCAAAATCCAAGCGATTTATACCAAAATCCAAGAAATTTATACCAAAATCCAAGTGATTTATACTAAAATCCAAGCGATTTATACTAAAATCCAAGGGATTTATTCCACAATCCAAGGGATTTATACCAAAATCAAAGGAATTTATACCAAAATCCAAGGAATTTATACCAAAATCCAAAGGATTTATACCAAAATCCAAGCGATTTATACCAAAATCCAAAAGATTTATACCAAAATCCAAGCGATTTATACCAAAACCCAAGCGATTTATACCAAAATCCAAAAGATTTATACCAAAATTCAAGGGATTTATACCAAAATCGAAAAGATTAATACCAAATCCAAACGAATTATACCAAAATCCAAGGGATTTATACCAAAATCCAAGGGATTTTTACCAAAATCCAAGTGATTTATACCAAATCCAAAGGATTTATACCAATATCTAATGAATTTATACCAAAATCCAAGGGATTTATACCAAAATCCAAGCGATTTATACCAAAATCCAGGGGATTTATACCAAAATCCAAGGTATTATTACCAAAATCTAAACGTTTTATACCAAAATCCAAAGGATTTATACCAAAATCCAAGCGATTTATACCAAAATCTAAGGGATTTATACCAAAATCCAAAAGATTTATACCAAAATCCAACGGATTTATACCAAAATCCAAGGGATTTATACCAAAACCCAAGAGATTTATACCAAAATCCAAGCGATTTATACCAAAATCCAAGAAATTTATACCAAAATCGAAGGGATTTATACCAAAATCTAACTGATTTATATCAAAATCCAAGCGATTTATACCAAAATCCAAGGGATTATACCAAATTCCAAAGGTATTATACCAAAATCCAAGTGATTTATACCAAAATCCAAGGGATTTATACCAAAATCCAAGCGATTTATACCAAAATCCAAGCGATATATACCAAAATCCAAGAAATTTATACCAAAATCGAAGGGATTTATACCAAAATCTAACTGATTTATATCAAAATCCACGCGATCTATACCAAAATCCAAACGATTTATACCAAAATCCAAGTGATTTATACCCAAATCCAAGGAATTTATACCAAAATCCAAGGGATTCATACCAAAATCCAAGGAATTTATACCAAAATCCAAAAGATTTATACCAAAATCCAAGTGATTTATACCAAAATCGAACAGATTTATACAAAAATCCAACTGATTTATATCAAATTCCAAGCGATTTATACCAAAATCCAAGCGAATTATACCAAAATCCAAGGGATTTATACCAAAATCCAAGGGATTTATACCCAAATTGAAGGGATCGTTACCAAATTCTAAGGGTTTTATACCAAAATCCAAAGGATTTATACCAAAATCCAAGCGATTTATACCAAAATCCAAAGGATTTATACCAAAATCCAAGGGATTTATACCAAAATCCAAAGGATTTATACCAAAATCCAAGCGATTTATACCAAAATCCAAGGGATTTATAACAAAATCCAAGCGATTTATAATAAAATCCAAGGGATTTATACCAAATTCCAAGGGATTTATACCAAAATCCAAGCGATTTATACCAAAATCCAAGCGATTTATACCATAATTCAAGGGATTTATACCAAAATCCAAGCGATTTATACCAAAATCCAAGCGATTTATACAAAAATCCAAGCGATTTATACCAAAATCTAAGGAATTTATACCAAGATCTAATGAATTTATACCAAAATCCAAGGGATTTATACCAAAAGCCAAGCGAGTTATACCAAAATCCAAGCGATTTATACCAAAATCAAATCGATTTATACCAAAATCCAAGAGATTTATACCAAAATCCTAGCGATTTATACCAAAATCCAAGGGATTTTTACCCAAATCCAAGCGATTTATACCAAAATCGAAGGGATTTATACCAAATTCCAAGGGATTTATACCATAATCCAAGGAATATATACCAAAATCCAAGCGATTTATAACAAAATCCAAGTGATTTATACCAAAATCCAAGCGATTTATTCCAAAATCCAAGCGATTTATACCAAAATCCAAGGGATTTATACCAAAATCCAAGGGATTTATACCAAATCCAAGGGATTTATACCAAGATCTAATGAATTTATACCAAAATCCAAGTGATTTATACCAAAATCCAAGCGATTTATACCAAAATCCAAGGGATTTATACCAAAATCCAAGCGATTTATACCAAAATCCAAGGGATTTATACCAAAATCCAAGGGATTTATACCAAAATCCAAGGGATTTATACCAAAATCCAAGAGATTTATACCAAAATCGAAGGAATTTATACCAAAATCCAAGGGATTTATACCAAAATCCAAGGGATTTATACCAAAATCCAAGGGATTTATACCAAAATCCAAGTGATTAATACCAAAATCAAAGGGATTTATACCAAAATCCAAGGGATTTATACCAAAATCCAAGGGATTTATACCAAAATCCAAGGGATTTATACCAAAATCCAAGGGATTTATACCAAAATCCAAGGGATTTATACCAAAATCCAAGGGAATTATACCAAACTCTAAGTGATTTATACCTAAATCCAAGTGATTTATACAAAAATCCAAGTGATTTATACCAAAATCCAAGGGATTTATACCAAAATCCAAGGGATTTATACCAAAATCCAAGAGATTTATACCAAAATCCAAGCGATTTATACCAAAATCCAAGGGATTTATACCAAAATCCAAGGGATTTATACCAAAATCCAAGAGGTTATACCAAAATCCAAGGGATTTATACCAAAATCCAACTGATTTATACCAAAATCCAAGGAAATTATACCAAAATCCAAGGGATTTATAACAAAATCCAAGGGATTTATACCAAATTCCAAGGGATTTATACCAAAATCCAAGAGATGTATACCAAAATCCAAGGGATGTATACCAAAATCCAAGGGATTTATACCAAAATCCAAGCGATTTATACCAAAATCTAAGCGATATATACCAAAATCCAAGAAATTTATACCAAATTCGAAGGGATGTATACCAAAATCCAAATGATTTATATCAAATTCCAAGCAAGTTATACCAAAATCCAAGCGATTTATACCAAAATCCATGGGATTTATACACAAATCCAAGGAATTTATACCAAAATCCAAGGGATTCATACCAAAATCCAAGGGATTTATACCAAAATCCAAGTGATTTATGCCAAAATCCAAGCGATATATACCAAAATCCAAGAAATTTATACCAAAATCGAAGGGATTTATACCAAAATCCAACTGATTTATTTCAAAATCCAAGCGATTTATACCAAAATCCTAGCGACTTATACCAAAATCCAAGAGATTTATACCAAAATCCAAGGAATTTATACAAAAATCCAAGGGATTCATACCAAAATCCAAGAGATTTATACCAAAATCCAAGCGATTTATACCAAAATCCAAGCGATTTATACCAAAATCCAAGGGATTTATACCAAAATCCAAGGGATTTATACCAAAATCCAACTGATTTATACCAAAATCCAAGGAATTTATACAAAAATCCAAGGGATTTATAACAAAATCCAAGGGATTTATACCAAAATCCAAGGGATTTATACCAAAATCCAAGGGATTTATACCAAAATCCAACTGATTTATACCAAAATCCAAGAGATTTATACCAAAATCCAAGCGATTTATACCAAAATCCAAGGGATTTATACCGAAATTTAAGGGATTTATACAAAAATCCAAGTGATTTATACCAAAATCCAAGAGATTTATACCAAAATCCAAGTTATTTATACCAAAATCCAAGGGATTTATACCAAAATCCAAGCGATTTATACCAAAATCCAAGGGATTTATACCAATATCCAAGGGATTTATACCAAAATCTAAGGAATTTATACCAAAATCCAAGGTATTTATACCAAATCCAAGGGATTTATACCATAATCTAAGTGATTTATACACAAAACCAAGGGATTTATACCAAAATCCAAGCGATTTATACCAAAATCCAAGCGATTTATACCAAAATCCAAGGGATTTATACAAAAATCCAAGAGATTTATACCAAAATCCCAATGATTTATACCAAAATTAAATGATTTATACCAAAATCCAAGAGATTTATACAAAATCCAAGGAATTTATAACAAGATCCAATAAATTTATACCAAAATCCAAGGGATTTATACAAAAATCCAAGTGATTTATACCAAAATCCAAGTGATTTATACTAAAACCCAAGCGATTTATAACAATATCCAAGGGATTTATACCAAAATACAAGTGATTTATACAAAATGCCAAGGGATTCATACCAAAATCCAAGTAAATTATACCAAATCCAAGGGATTTATACCAAGATCTAATGGATTTATACCAAAATTCAAGCGATTTATACCAAAATCCAAGCAATTTATACCAAAATCCAAGCGATTTATCCAAAAATCCAAGGGATTTATTCCAAAACCCAAGAGATTTATACCAAAATCCCAATGATTTATACCAAAATTAAATGATTTATACCAAAATCCAAGAGATTTATACAAAATCCAAGGAATTTATAACAAGATCCAATAAATTTATACCAAAATCCAAGTGATTTATACCAAAATCCAAGCGATTTATACCAAAATCCAAGTGATTTATACCAAAATCCAAGCGATTTATACCAAAATCCAAGAGACTTATACTAAAATCCAAGCGATTTATACCAGAATCCAAAGGATTTATACCAAAATCCAAGCGATTTATACCAAAATCCAAGCCATTTATACGAAAATTCAAGGGATTTATACCAAAATCCAAGCGATTTATACCAAATCCAAGGGATTTATACCAAAATCCAAGTGATTTATACTAAAATCCAAGCGATTTATACCAAAATCCAAGGGATTTATACCACAATCCAAGGGATTTATACCAAAATCAAAGGAATTTATACCAAAATCCAAGGAATTTATACCAAAATCCAAAGGATTTATACCAAAATCCAAGCGATTTATACCAAAATCCAAAAGATTTATACCAAAATCCAAGCGATTTATACCAAAACCCAAGCGATTTATACCAAAATCCAAGTGATTTATACCAAAATCCAAGGGATTTATACCAAAATCGAAAAGATTTATACCAAATCCAAGGGAATTATACCAAAATCCAAGGGATTTATACCAAAATCCAAGGGATTTATACCAAAATCCAAGCGATATATACCAAAATCCAAGAAATTTATACCAAAATCGAAGGGATTTATACCAAAATCCAAGGGATTTATATCAAAATCCAAGCGATTTATACCAAAATCCAAGCGATTTATACCAAAATCCAAAGGATTTATACCCAAATCCAAGGAATTTATACCAAAATCCAAGCGATTTATACCAAAACCCAAGGGATTTATACCAAAATCCAAGGGATTTATAACAAAATCCAAGTGATTTATACCAAAATCCTCGGGATAAAATCCAAAGGATAAAATCAAAGCGATTTATACCAAAATCCAAGGGATTTATACCAAAATCCAAGGGATTTATACCAAAATCCAAGGGATTTATACCAAAATCCAAGGGATTTATACCAAAATCCAAGGGATTATTACCAAAATCTAAGGGTTTTATACCAAAATCCAAAGGATTTATACCAAAATCCAAGGGATTTATTCTAAAATTAAGGTATTTATACCAAAACCCAAGGGATTTGTAGCAAAATCCAAGGGGTTCATACCAAAATCCAAGAGATTTATACCAAAATCCAAGGGAATTATACCAAAATCCAAGCGATTTATACCAAAATCCAAGCGATATATACCAAAATCCAAGAAATTTATACCAAAATCCAAGCGATTTATACCAAAATCCAACGGATTTATACCAAAATCCAAGCGATTTATACCAAAACTTAAGGGATTTATACCAAAATCCAAGCGATTTATACCAAAATCCAAAGGATTTATTTACCAAAATCCAAGGGATTTATACCAAAATCCAAGGGATTTATACCAAAATCCAAGGGATTTATACCAAATTCCAAGAGATTTATACCCAAATCCAAGGGATTTATACCAAAACCCAAGGGATTTATACCAAAATCCAAGCGATATATACCAAAATCCAAGAAATTTATACCAAAATCGAAGGGATTTATACCAAAATCCAACTGATTTATATCAAAATCCAAGCGATTTATGCCAAAATCCAAGCGATTTATACCAAAATCCAAGGGATTTATACCCAAATCCAAGGGATATATACCCAAATCCAAGGAATTTATACCAAAATCCAAGGGATTCATACCCAAATCCAAGGAATTTATACCAAAATCCAAGGGATTTATACCAAAATCCAAGCGATTTATACCAAAATCCAAGCGATATATACCAAAATCCAAGAAATTTATACCAAAATCGAAGGGATTTATACCGAAATGCATCTGATCTATATCAAAATCCAAGCGATTTATACCCAAATTCATGCGATTTATACCAAAATCCAATGGATTTATACCCAAATCCAAGGAATTTATACCTAAATCCAAGGGATTTATACCAAAATTCAAGCGATTTATACCAAAATCCAAAGGATTTATACCAAAATCCAAGGGATTTATACCAAAATTACAAGGGATTTATACCAAAATCCAAGGGATTCACACCAAATTTCAAGGGATTTATACCAAAATCCAAAGGATTTATACCAAAATCCAAGGGATTTATACCAAAAACCAAGCGATTTATACCAAAATCCAAGGGATTTATACCAAAATCCAAGCGATATATACCAAAATCCAAGAAATTTATACCTAAATCGAAGGGATTTATACCAAAATCCAAGGGATTTATATCAAAATCCAAGCGATTTATACCAAAATCCAAGGGATTTATACCAAAATCCAAGGGGTTTATACCAAAACCCAAGGGATTTATACCAAAATCCATGCGATTTATACCAAAATCCAAGCGATATATACAAAAATCCAAGAAATTTATACCAAAATCGAAGGGATTTATACCAAAATCCAACTGATATATACCAAAATCCAAGCGATTTATACCCAAATTCAAGCGATTTATACCAAAATCCAAGGGATTTATACCCAAATCCAAGGAATTTATACCAAAATCCAAGAAATTCATACCAAAATCCAAGAGATTTATACCAAAATCCAAGGGATTTATACCAAAATCCAAGCGATTTATACCAAAATCCAAAGGATTTATACCAAAATCCAAGGGATTTATACCAAAATCCAAGGGATTTATACCAAAATCCAAGGGATTTATACCAAAATCCAAGGGATTTATACCAAATTCCAAGGGATTTATACCAAAATCCAAAGGATTTATACCAAAATCCAAGTGATTTATACCAAAATCCAAGGGATTTATACCAAAATCCAAGGGATTTATACCAAAATCCAAGCGATATATACCAAAATCCAAGAAATTTATACCAAAATCGAAGGGATTTATACCAAAATCCAAGGGATTTATATCAAAATCCAAGCGATTTATACCAAAATCCAAGCGATTTATACCAAAATCCAAAGGATTTATACCCAAATCCAAGGAATTTATACCAAAATCCAAGCGATTTATACCAAAACCCAAGGGATTTATACCAAAATCCAAGGGATTTATAACAAAATCCAAGTGATTTATACCAAAATCCAAGGGATAAAATCCAAAGGATAAAATCCAAGCGATTTATACCAAAATCCAAGGGATTTATACCGAAATCCAAGGGATTTATACCAAAATCCAAGCGATTTATACCAAAATCCAAGAGATTATTACCAAAATCTAAGGGTTTTATACCAAAATCCAAAGGATTTATACCAAAATCCAAGGGATTTATACCAAAATCCAAGGTATTTATACCAAAACCCAAGGGATTTGTAGCAAAATCCAAGGGATTCATACCAAAATCCAAGAGATTTATACCAAAATCCAACGGAATTATACCAAAATCCAAGCGATTTATACCAAAATCCAAGCGATATATACCAAAATCCAAGGGATTTATACCAAATTCCAAGGGATTTATACCAAAATCCAAAGGATTTATACCAAAGTCCAAGGGCTTTATACCAAAATCCAAGGGATTTATACCAAAATCCAAGCGATTTATACCAAAATCCAAGCGATGTATACCAAAATCCAAGAAATTTATACCAAAATCGAAGGGATTTATACCAAAATCCAGCAGATTTATATAAAAATCCAAGCGATTTATACCAAATCCAAGCGATTTATACCAAAATCCAAAGGATTTATACCAAAAATCCAAGGAATTTATACCAAAATCCAAGCGATTTATACCAAAACACAAGGGATTTATACAAAAATCCAAGGGATTTATAATAAAATCCAAGTGATTTATACCAAAATCCAAGGGATTTATACCAAAATCCAACTGATTTATATCAAAATCCAAGCGATTTATACCAAAATCCAAGCGATTTATACATAAATCCAAGGGATTTATACCAAAATCCAAAAAATGTATACCAAAATCCAAGGGATTATTACCAAAATCTAAGGGATTTATACCAAAATCCAAAGGATTTATACCAAAATCCAAGGGATTTATACCAAAATCCAAGGTATTTATACAGAAACCCAAGGTATTTGTAGCAAAATCCAAAGGATTCATACCAAAATCCAAGGGATTTATACCAAAATCCAAGGGATTTATGCCAAAATCCAAGCGATTTATACCAAAATCCAAGGGATTTATACCAAAATCCAAATGATTTATATCAAAATCCAAGCGATTTATACCAAAATCCAAGCGATTTATACCAAATACCAAGGGATTTATACCCAAATCCAAGGAATTTATACCAAAATCCAAGGGATTATTACCAAAATCTAAGGGTTTTATACCAAAATCCAAAGGATTCATACCAAAATCCAAGAGATTTATACCAAAATCCAAGGTATTTATACAGAAACCCATGGGATTTGTACCAAAATCCAAGGGATTTATACCAAAATCCAAAGGATTGGTACCAAAATCCAAGGGATTTATACCAAAATCCAAGGGAATTATACCAAAATTTCAAGCGATTTATACCAAATACCAAGGGATTTTACCAAAATCCAAGGGATTTATACCAAAATCTAAGGGATTTATATCAAAATCCAAGGGATTTATACCAAAATCCAAGGGATTTATACCAAAATCCAAGGGATTTATACCAAATTCCAAGGGATTTATACCAAAATCCAAAGGATTTATACCATAGTCCAAGGGATTTATACCAAAATCCAAGGGATTTATACCAAAATCCAAGCGATTTATACCAAAATCCAAGCGATGTATACCAAAATCCAAGAAATGTATACCAAAATCGAAGGGATTTATACCAAAATCCAACTGATTTATATAAAAATCCAAGCGATTTATACCAAAATCCAAGCGATTTATACCAAAATCCAAAGGATTTATACGCAAATCCAAGGAATTTATACCAAAATCCAAGCGATTTATACCAAAACCCAAGTGATTTATACAAAAATCCAAGGGATTTATAACAAAATCCAAGTGATTTATACCAAAATCCAAGGGATTTATACCAAAATCCAACTGATTTATATCAAAATCCAAGCGATTTATACCAAAATCCAAGCGATTTATACCTAAATCCAAGGGATTTATACCAAAATCCAAAAAATTTATACCAAAATCCAAGGGATTATTACCAAAATCTAAGGGTTTTATACCAAAATTCAAAGGATTTATACCAAAATCCAAGAGATTTATACCAAAATCCAAGGTATTTATACCAAAACCTAAGGGATTTGTAGCAAAATCCAAGGGATTCATACCAAAATCCAAAGAATTTATACCAAAATCCAAGGGATTTATGCCAAAATCCAAGCGATTTATACCAAAAGCGATTTATACCAAAATCCAAGGGATTTATACCAAAATCCAAATGATTTATATCAAAATCCAAGCGATTTATACCAAAATCCAAGCGATTTATACCAAATACCAAGGGATTTATACCCAAATCCAAGGGATTTATACCCAAATCCAAGGGATTTATACACAAATCCAAGGAATTTATACCAAAATCTAAGGGATTCATACCAAAATCCAAGAGATTTATACCAAAATCCAAGGGATTTATACCAAAATCCAAGCTATTTATACCAAAATCCAAGCAATATATACCAAAATCCAAGAAATTTATACCAAAATCGAAGGGATTTATACCAAAATTCAAGGGATTTATATCAAAATCCAAGCGATTTATACCAAAATCCAAGCGATTTATACCAAAATCCAAAGGATTTATACCCAAATCCAAGGAATTTATACCAAAATCCAAGCGATTTATACCAAAACCCAAGGGATTTATACCAAAATCCAAGGGATTTATACCAAAATCCAAGGGATTTATACCAAAATCCAAGCGATATATACCAAAATCCAAGAAATTTATACCAAAATCGAAGCGATTTATACCAAAATCCAAGGGATTTATATCAAAATCCAAGCGATTTATACCAAAATCCAAGCGATTTATACCAAAATCCAAAGGATTTATACCCAAATCCAAGGAATTTATACCAAAATCCAAGCGATTTATACCAAAACCCAAGGGATTTATACCAAAATCCAAGGGATTTATACCAAAATCCAAGGGATTTATACCAAATTCCAAGGGATTTATACCAAAATCCAAAGGATTTATACCATAGTCCAAGGGATTTATACCAAAATCCAAGGGATTTATACCAAAATCCAAGCGATTTATACCAAAATCCAAGCGATGTATACCAAAATCCAAGAAATGTATACCAAAATCGAAGGGATTTATACCAAAATCCAACTGATTTATATAAAAATCCAAGCGATTTATACCAAAATCCAAGCGATTTATACCAAAATCCAAAGGATTTATACGCAAATCCAAGGAATTTATACCAAAATCCAAGCGATTTATACCAAAACCCAAGTGATTTATACAAAAATCCAAGGGATTTATAACAAAATCCAAGTGATTTATACCAAAATCCAAGGGATTTATACCAAAATCCAACTGATTTATATCAAAATCCAAGCGATTTATACCAAAATCCAAGCGATTTATACCTAAATCCAAGGGATTTATACCAAAATCCAAAAAATTTATACCAAAATCCAAGGGATTATTACCAAAATCTAAGGGTTTTATACCAAAATTCAAAGGATTTATACCAAAATCCAAGAGATTTATACCAAAATCCAAGGTATTTATACCAAAACCTAAGGGATTTGTAGCAAAATCCAAGGGATTCATACCAAAATCCAAAGAATTTATACCAAAATCCAAGGGATTTATGCCAAAATCCAAGCGATTTATACCAAAAGCGATTTATACCAAAATCCAAGGGATTTATACCAAAATCCAAATGATTTATATCAAAATCCAAGCGATTTATACCAAAATCCAAGCGATTTATACCAAATACCAAGGGATTTATACCCAAATCCAAGGGATTTATACCCAAATCCAAGGGATTTATACACAAATCCAAGGAATTTATACCAAAATCTAAGGGATTCATACCAAAATCCAAGAGATTTATACCAAAATCCAAGGGAATTATACCAAAATCCAAGCGATTTATACCAAAATCCAAGCGATATATACCAAAATCCAAGAAATTTATACCAAAATCCAAGCGAATTATACCAAAATCCAACGGATTTATACCAAAATCCAAGCGATTTATACCAAAACTTAAGGGATTTATACCAAAATCCAAGCGATTTATACTAAAATCCAAAGGATTTATTTACCAAAATCCAAGGGATTTATACCAAAATCCAAGGGATTTATACCAAAATCCAAGGGATTTATACCAAATTCCAAGAGATTTATACCCAAATCCAAGGGATTTATACCAAAACCCAAGGGATTTATACCAAAATCCAAGCGATATATACCAAAATCTAAGAAATTTATACCAAAATCGAAGGGATTTATACCAAAATCCAACTGATTTATATCAAAATCCAAGCGATTTATGCCAAAATCCAAGCGATTTATACCAAAATCCAAGGGATTTATACCCAAATCCAAGAGATATATACCCAAATCCAAGGAATTTATACCAAAATCGAAGGGATTCATACCCAAATCCAAGGAATTTATACCAAAATCCAAGGGATTCATACCAAAATCCAATAGATTTATACCAAAATCCAAGGGATTTATACCAAAATTCAAGCGATTTATACCAAAATCAAAGGATTTATACCAAAATCCAAGGGATTTATACCAAAATCCAAAGGATTTATACCAAAATCCAAGGGATTTATACCAAAATCCAAGCGATATATACCAAAATCCAAGAAATTTATACCTAAATCGAAGGGATTTATACCAAAATCCAAGGGATTTATATCAAAATCCAAGCGATTTATACCAAAATCCAAGGGATTTATACCAAAATCCAAGGGGTTTATACCAAAACCCAAGGGATTTATACCAAAATCCATGCGATTTATACCTAAATCCAAGCGATATATACAAAAATCCAAGAAATTTATACCAAAATCGAAGGGATTTATACCAAAATCCAACTGATATATACCAAAATCCAAGCGGTTTATACCCAAATTCAAGCGATTTATACCAAAATCCAAGGGATTTATACCCAAATCCAAGGAATTTATACCAAAATCCAAGGAATTCATACCAAAATCCAAGAGATTTATACCAAAATCCAAGGGATTTATACCAAAATCCAAGCGATTTATACCAAAATCCAAAGGATTTATACCAAAATCCAAGGGATTTATACCAAAATCCAAGGGATTTATACCAAAATCCAAGGGATTTATACCAAATTCCAAGGGATTTATACCAAAATCCAAAGGATTTATACCAAAATCCAAGTGATTTATACCAAAATCCAAGGGATTTATACCAAAATCCAAGGGATTTATACCAAAATCCAAGCGATATATACCAAAATCCAAGAAATTTATACCAAAATCGAAGGGATTTATACCAAAATCCAAGGGATTTATACCAAAATCCAAGCGATTTATACCAAAATCCAAAGGATTTATACCCAAATCCAAGGAATTTATACCAAAATCCAAGCGATTTATACCAAAACCCAAGGGATTTATACCAAAATCCAAGGGGTTTATAACAAAATCCAAGTGATTTATACCAAAATCCAAGGGATAAAATCCAAAGGATAAAATCCAAGCGATTTATACCAAAATCCAAGGGATTTATACCGAAATCCAAGGGATTTATACCAAAATCCAAGCGATTTATACCAAAATCCAAGGGATTATTACCAAAATCTAAGGGTTTTATACCAAAATCCAAAGGATTTATACCAAAATCCAAGGGATTTATACCAAAATTCAAGGTATTTATACCAAAACCCAAGGATTTGTAGCAAAATCCAAGGGATTCATACCAAAATCCAAGAGATTTATACCAAAATAAAAGGAATTATACCAAAATCCAAGCGATTTATACCAAAATCCAAGCGATATATACCAAAATCCAAGCAATTTATACCAAAATCCAAGCGATTTATACCAAAATCCAAAGAATTTATACCAAAATCCAAGGGATTTATACCAAAATCCAAGGGATTTATACCAAAATCCAAGGGATTTATACCAAATTCCAAGGGATTTATACCAAAATCCAAAGGATTTATACCAAAGTCCAAGGGCTTTATACCAAAATCCAAGGGATTTATACCAAAATCCAAGCGATTTATACCAAAATCCAAGCAATGTATACCAAAATCCAAGAAATTTATACCAAAATCGAAGGGATTTATACCAAAATCCAGCAGATTTATATAAAAATCCAAGCGATTTATACCAAAATCCAAGCGATTTATACCAAAATCCAAAGGATTTATACCCAAATCCAAGGAATTTATACCAAAATCCAAGCGATTTATACCAAAACCCAAGGGATTTATACAAAAATCCAAGGTATTTATAACAAAATTCAAGTGATTTATACCAAAATCCAAGGGATTTATACCAAAATCCAACTGATTTATATCAAAATCCAAGCGATTTATACCAAAATCCAAGCGATTTATACATAAATCCAAGGGATTTATACCAAAATCCAAAAAATGTATACCAAAATCCAAGGGATTATTACCAAAATCTAAGGGATTTATACCAAAATCCAAAGGATTTATACCAAAATCCAAGGGATTTATACCAAAATCCAAGGTATTTATACAGAAACCCAAGGTATTTGTAGCAAAATCTAAGGGATTCATACCAAAATCCAAGAAATTTATACCAAAATCGAAGGGATTTATACCAAAATCCATCTGATCTATATCAAAATCCAAGCGATTTATACCCAAATTCATGCGATTTATACCAAAATCCAATGGATTTATACCCAAATCAAAGGAATTTATACCTAAATCCAAGGGATTCATACCAAAATCCAATAGATTTATACCAAAATCCAAGGGATTTATACCAAAATTCAAGCGATTTATACCAAAATCAAAGGATTTATACCAAAATCCAAGGGATTTATACCAAAATCCAAAGGATTTATACCAAAATCCAAGGGATTTATACCAAAATCCAAGCGATATATACCAAAATCCAAGAAATTTATACCTAAATCGAAGGGATTTATACCAAAATCCAAGGGATTTATATCAAAATCCAAGCGATTTATACCAAAATCCAAGGGATTTATACCAAAATCCAAGGGGTTTATACCAAAACCCAAGGGATTTATACCAAAATCCATGCGATTTATACCTAAATCCAAGCGATATATACAAAAATCCAAGAAATTTATACCAAAATCGAAGGGATTTATACCAAAATCCAACTGATATATACCAAAATCCAAGCGGTTTATACCCAAATTCAAGCGATTTATACCAAAATCCAAGGGATTTATACCCAAATCCAAGGAATTTATACCAAAATCCAAGGAATTCATACCAAAATCCAAGAGATTTATACCAAAATCCAAGGGATTTATACCAAAATCCAAGCGATTTATACCAAAATCCAAAGGATTTATACCAAAATCCAAGGGATTTATACCAAAATCCAAGGGATTTATACCAAAATCCAAGGGATTTATACCAAATTCCAAGGGATTTATACCAAAATCCAAAGGATTTATACCAAAATCCAAGTGATTTATACCAAAATCCAAGGGATTTATACCAAAATCCAAGGGATTTATACCAAAATCCAAGCGATATATACCAAAATCCAAGAAATTTATACCAAAATCGAAGGGATTTATACCAAAATCCAAGGGATTTATACCAAAATCCAAGCGATTTATACCAAAATCCAAAGGATTTATACCCAAATCCAAGGAATTTATACCAAAATCCAAGCGATTTATACCAAAACCCAAGGGATTTATACCAAAATCCAAGGGGTTTATAACAAAATCCAAGTGATTTATACCAAAATCCAAGGGATAAAATCCAAAGGATAAAATCCAAGCGATTTATACCAAAATCCAAGGGATTTATACCGAAATCCAAGGGATTTATACCAAAATCCAAGCGATTTATACCAAAATCCAAGGGATTATTACCAAAATCTAAGGGTTTTATACCAAAATCCAAAGGATTTATACCAAAATCCAAGGGATTTATACCAAAATTCAAGGTATTTATACCAAAACCCAAGGGATTTGTAGCAAAATCCAAGGGATTCATACCAAAATCCAAGAGATTTATACCAAAATAAAAGGAATTATACCAAAATCCAAGCGATTTATACCAAAATCCAAGCGATATATACCAAAATCCAAGCAATTTATACCAAAATCCAAGCGATTTATACCAAAATCCAAAGAATTTATACCAAAATCCAAGGGATTTATACCAAAATCCAAGGGATTTATACCAAAATCCAAGGGATTTATACCAAATTCCAAGGGATTTATACCAAAATCCAAAGGATTTATACCAAAGTCCAAGGGCTTTATACCAAAATCCAAGGGATTTATACCAAAATCCAAGCGATTTATACCAAAATCCAAGCAATGTATACCAAAATCCAAGAAATTTATACCAAAATCGAAGGGATTTATACCAAAATCCAGCAGATTTATATAAAAATCCAAGCGATTTATACCAAAATCCAAGCGATTTATACCAAAATCCAAAGGATTTATACCCAAATCCAAGGAATTTATACCAAAATCCAAGCGATTTATACCAAAACCCAAGGGATTTATACAAAAATCCAAGGTATTTATAACAAAATTCAAGTGATTTATACCAAAATCCAAGGGATTTATACCAAAATCCAACTGATTTATATCAAAATCCAAGCGATTTATACCAAAATCCAAGCGATTTATACATAAATCCAAGGGATTTATACCAAAATCCAAAAAATGTATACCAAAATCCAAGGGATTATTACCAAAATCTAAGGGATTTATACCAAAATCCAAAGGATTTATACCAAAATCCAAGGGATTTATACCAAAATCCAAGGTATTTATACAGAAACCCAAGGTATTTGTAGCAAAATCTAAGGGATTCATACCAAAATCCAAGGGATTTATACCAAAATCCAAGGGATTTATGCCAAAATCCAAGCGATTTATACCAAAATCCAAGGGATTTATACCAAAATCCAAATGATTTATATCAAAATCCAAGCGATTTATACCAAAATCCAAGCGATTTATACCAAATACCAAGAGATTTATACCCAAATCCAAGGAATTTATACCAAAATCCAAGGGATTATTACCAAAATCTAAGGGTTTTATACCAAAATCCAAAGGATTCATACCAAAATCCAAGAGATTTATACCAAAATCCAAGGTATTTATACAGAAACCCATGGGATTTGTACCAAAATCCAAGGGATTTATACCAAAATCCAAAGGATTGGTACCAAAATCCAAGGGATTTATACCAAAATCCAAGGGAATTATACCAAAATTTCAAGCGATTTATACCAAATACCAAGGGATTTTACCAAAATCCAAGGGATTTATACCAAAATCTAAGGGATTTATACCAGAATCCAAGGGATTTATACCAAAATCCAAGGGATTTATACCAAAATCCAAGGGATTTATACCAAATTCCAAGGGATTTATACCAAAATCCAAAGGATTTATACCATAGTCCAAGGGATTTATACCAAAATCCAAGGGATTTATACCAAAATCCAAGCGATTTATACCAAAATCCAAGCGATGTATACCAAAATCCAAGAAATGTATACCAAAATCGAAGGGATTTATACCAAAATCCAACTGATTTATATAAAAATCCAAGCGATTTATACCAAAATCCAAGCGATTTATACCAAAATCCAAAGGATTTATACGCAAATCCAAGGAATTTATACCAAAATCCAAGTGATTTATACCAAAACCCAAGGGATTTATACAAAAATCCAAGGGATTTATAACAAAATCCAAGTGATTTATACCAAAATCCAAGGGATTTATACCAAAATCCAACTGATTTATATCAAAATCCAAGCGATTTATACCAAAATCCAAGCGATTTATACCTAAATCCAAGGGATTTATACCAAAATCCAAAAAATTTATACCAAAATCCAAGGGATTATTACCAAAATCTAAGGGTTTTATACCAAAATTCAAAGGATTTATACCAAAATCCAAGGGATTTATACCAAAATCCAAGGTATTTATACCAAAACCCAAGGGATTTGTAGCAAAATCCAAGGGATTCATACCAAAATCCAAGGAATTTATACCAAAATCCAAGGGATTTATGCCAAAATCCAAGCGATTTATACCAAAATCCAAGGGATTTATACCAAAATCCAAATGATTTATATCAAAATCCAAGCGATTTATACCAAAATCCAAGCGATTTATACCAAATACCAAGGGATTTATACCCAAATCCAAGGAATTTATACCAAAATCCAAGGGATTATTACCAAAATCTAAGGGTTTTATACCAAAATCCAAAGGATTCATACCAAAATCCAAGAGATTTATACCAAAATCCAAGGTATTTATACAGAAACACAAGGGATTTGTACCAAAATCGAAGGGATTTATACCAAAATCCAAAGGATTGGTACCAAAATCCAAGGGATTTATACCAAAATCCAAGGGATTTATACCAAAATCCAAGCGATTTATACCAAATACCAAGTGATTTTACCAAAATCCAAGGGATTTATACCAAAATCTAAGGGATTTATACCAAAATCCAAGGGATTTATACCAAAATCCAAAGGATTTATACAAAAATCCAAGGGATTTATACCAAAATCCAAGTGATTTATACCAAAATCCAAGCGATTTATAACAAAATCCACGGCATTTATACCAAAATCCAAGGGATTTATACCAAAATCCAATGGATTTATACCAAAATCCAAGCGATTTATACCAAAATCCAAACGATTTATACCAAAATCCAAGGGATTTATATCAAAATCCAAGTGATTTATACCAAATCAAAGGGATTTATACCAAGATCCAATGAATTTATACCAAAATCCAAGGGATTTATACCAAAATCCAAGGGATTTATACCAAAATCCAAGCCATATATACCAAAATCAAAGGGATTTATACCAAAATCCAAGAGATTTATTCCAAAATTCCAGGGATTTATACCAAAATTAAATGATTTATACCAAAATCCAAGAGATTTATACCAAAATCCAAGTGATTTATACCAAAATCCAAGAGATTCATAACAAATTCCAAGGAATTTATACCAAAATCCAAGCGATTTATACCAAAATCCTAGAGATTTATACCAAATTCCAAGCGATTTATACCAAAATCCAAGGGATTTATACCAAAATCCAAGCGATTTATACCAAAATCCAAGCGATTTATACCAAAATCCCAGCGATATATACCAAAATCCAAGAAATTTATACCAAAATCGAAGGGATTTATACCAAAATCCAACTGATTTATAACAAAATCCAAGCGATTTATACCAAAATCCAAGCGATTTATACCAAAATCCAGTGGATTTATACCCAAATCCAAGGAATTTATAGCAAAATCCAAGGGATTCATACCAAAATCCAAGAGATTTATACCAGAATCCAAGGGATTTATACGAAAATCCAACGGATTTATACCAAAATCCAAGGGATTTATACCAAATTCCAAGGGATTATACCAAAATCCAAGGGATTTATACCAAAATCCAAGCGTTTTATACCAAAATCCAAGTGATTTATACCTAAATCCAAGCGATTTATAAAAAATCCAAGGGATTTGTACCAAAATCCAATGGATTTATACCAAAATTCAAGGGATTTATACCAAAATCCAAGCGATATATACCAAAATCTAAGGGCTTTATCCCAAAATGCAAGAAATGTATACCAAAATCGAAGGGATTTATACCAAAATCCAAAGGGTTTATACCAAAATCCAAGAGATTTATAACAAAATCCAAGAAATTTATACCATAATCGAAGGGATTTGTACCAAAATCCAAGGGATTTATACCAAAACTTAAAGTATTTATACCAAAATCCAAGGGATTTATACCAAAATCCAAGGGATTTATACCAAAACTAAAAGGATTTATACCATAATCCAAGGTATTTATACCAAAATCCAAAGGATTTGTACCAAAATCCAAGGTATTCATACCAAAATCCAAGCGATTTATACCAAAATCTAAGGGATTTATACCTAAATCCAAGTGATTTATACCAAAATCCAAGCGATTTATAAAAAAATCCAAGGGATTTATACCAAAATCCAAGTGATTTATACCAAAATTCTAGGGATTTATACCCAAATCCAAGGGATTTATACCAAAATCTAAGGGATATATACCAAAATCCAAGAAATTTATACCAAAATCGAAGGGATTTATACCAAAATCCAAACGATTTATACCAAAATCCAAGAGATTTATAACAAAATCCAAGGTATTTATACCAAAATCCAAGTGATTTATACCAAAATCCAAGCGATTTATAACAAAATCCAAGCGATTTATACCAACATCCAAGGGATTTGTTCCAAAATTCAAGCGATTTATACCAAAATCCAAGGGATTTATACCAAAATCCAAGCGATTTATACCAAAATCCAAGTGATTTATACCAAAATCCAATCGATTTATAACAAAAATCCAAGGGATTTATACCAAAATCAAAGGGATTTATACCAAAATTCAAGGGATTTATACCCAAATCCAAGCGTCTTATACCAAAATCTAAGGGATATATACCAAAATCCAAGAAATTTATACCAAAATCGACGGGATTTATACCAAAATCCAAACGATTTATACCAAAATCCAAGAGATTTATAACAAATTCCAAGGTATTTATACCAAAATCCAAGTGATTTATACCAAAATCCAAGCGATTTATAACAAAATCCAAGCGATTTATACCAAAAACCAAGGGATTTATAACAAAATCCAAGCAATTTATACCAAAATCCAAGTGGTTTATACCAAAATCCAAGGGATTTATACCAAAATCCAAGCGATTTATAAAAAAATCCAAGTGATTTACACCAAAATCCAAAGGATTTATACCAAAATCCAAGGGATTTATACCAAAATCCAAAATATTTATACAAAAATCCAAACGATTTGTAACATATTCCAAGCGATTTATACCAAAATCCAAGTGATTTATACCAAAATCCAAGGGATTTATACCAAAATCCAAGCGATTTATACCAAAATCTAAAGGATTTATACCAAAATCTAAAAGATTTATACCAAAATCCAACGGATTTATACCAAAATCCAAGAAATTTATACCAAAACCCAAGAGATTTATACCAAAATCCAAGCGATTTACACCAAAATCCAAGGGATTTATACCAAAATCCAAGCGATTTATACCAAAATCCAAGTGATTTATACCAAAATCCAAGCGATTTATAACATAATCCAAGCGATTTATACCAAAATCTAAGGGATTTATACCAAAATCCAAGTGATTTATACCAAAATCCAAGGGATTTATACCAAAATCCAAAGGATTTATACCAAAATCCAAGGAAACTGTACCAAAATCCAAGGGATTTATACCAAAATCCAAGCCATATATACCAAAATCCAAGGGATTTATACCCAAATCCAAGGAATTTATACCAAAATCCAAGGGATTCATACCAAAATCCAAGAGATTTATACCAAAATCCAAGCGATTTATACCAAAATCCAAGTGATTTATACCAACATCGAAGAGATTTATACCAAAATCCAAGGGATGCATATCAAAATCTAGGCGATTTATACCAAAATCCAAGGGATTTATACCAAAATCCAAGGGATTTATTCCAAAATCCAAGAGATTTATACCAAAATCCAAGGGATTGTTACCAAAATCTGAGGGTTTTATACCAAAATCCAAAGGATTTATACCAAAATCCAAAAGATTTATACCAAAATCCAAACGATTTATACCAAAATCCAAGGGATTTATACCAAAATCCAATGGATTTATACCAAAATCCAAGCGATTTATACCAAAATCCAAGGGATTTATACCAAAATCCAAGGGATTTATACCAAAATCCAAGCGATTTATACCAAAATCCAAGGGTTTTATACCAAAATCCAAGCGATTTATAACAAAATCCAAAGGATTTATACCAAAATCGAAGGGATTTATACCAGAATCCAAGCGATTTATACCAAAATCCAAGGGATTTATACCAAAATCCAAGGGATTTATACCAAAATCCAAGGGATTTATACCAAAATCCAAGGGATTTATACCAAAATCCAAGAGATTTATACCAAAATCCAAGGGGTTTATACCAAAATCCAAGGGATTTATACCAAAATCAAAACGATTTATACCAAAATCCAAGCGATTTACACCAAAATCCAAGGGATTTATACCAAAATCCAAGCGATTTATACCAAAATCCAAGTGATTTATACCCCAAATCCAAGCGATTTATAACATAATCCAAGCGATTTATACCAAAATCCAAGCGATTTATACCAAAATCCAAGGGATTTATACCAAAATCCAAGCGATTTATACCAAAATCTAAAGGATTTATGCCAAAATCCAAATGATTTATACCAAAATCCAACGGATTTATACCAAAATATAAGGGATTTACACCAAAACTCAAGAGATTTATACCAAAATCCAAGCGATTTATACCAAAATCCAAAGGATTTATACCAAAATCCAAGGGATTTATACCAAAATCCAAGGGATTTATACATAAACCCAAGAAATTAATAACAAAATCCAAGGGATTGTTACCAAAATCTAAGGGTTTTATACCAAAATCCAAAGGATTTATACAAAAATCCAAGTGATTTATACCAAAATCCAAGAGATTCATAACAAAATCCAAGGAATTTATACCAAAATCCAAGCGATTTATACCAAAATCCTAGAGATTTATACAAAATTCCAAGCGATTTATACCAAAATCCAAGGGATTTATACCAAAATCCAAGCGATTTATACCAAAATCCAAGCGATTTATACCAAAATCCAAGCGATATATACCAAAATCCAAGAAATTTATACCAAAATCGAAGGGATTTATACCAAAATCCAACTGATTTATATCAAAATCCAAGCGATTTATACCAAAATCCAAGCGATTTATACCAAAATCCAGTGGATTTATACCCAAATCCAAGGAATTTATAGCAAAATCCAAGGGATTCATACCAAAATCCAAGAGATTTATACCAGAATCCAAGGGATTTATACCAAAATCCAACGGATTTATACCAAAATCCAAGGGATTTATACCAAATTCCAAGGGATTATACCAAAATCCAAGGGATTTATACCAAAATCCAAGCGTTTTATACCAAAATCCAAGTGATTTATACCTAAATCCAAGCGATTTATAAAAAAATCCAAGGGATTTATACCAAAATCCAAGGGATTTATACCAAAATCCAAGAGATTTATAACAAAATCCAAGATATTTATACCAAAACCCAAGGGATTTGTACCAAAATCCAAGGGATTTATACCAAAACTTAAAGGATTTATACCAAAATCCAAGGGATTTATACCAAAATCCAAGGGATTTATACCAAAACTTAAAGGATTTATACCAAAATCCAAGGTATTTATACCAAAATCCAAAGGATTTGTACCAAAATCCAAGGTATTTATACCAAAATCCAAGCGATTTATACCAAAATCTAAGGGATTTATACCTAAATCCAAGTGATTTATACCAAAATCCAAGCGATTTATAAAAAAATCCAAGGGATTTATACCAAAATCCAAGGGATTTATACCAAAATTCAAGGGATTTATACCCAAATCCAAGCGATTTATACCAAAATCTAAGGGATATATACCAAAATCCAAGAAATTTATACCAAAATCGAAGGGATTTATACCAAAATCCAAACGATTTATACCAAAATCCAAGAGATTTATAACAAAATCCAAGGTATTTATACCAAAATCTAAGTGATTTATACCAAAATCCAAGCGATTTATAACAAAATCCAAGCAATTTATACCAAAATCCAAGGGATTTGTTCCAAAATTCAAGCGATTTATACCAAAATCCAAGGGATTTATACCAAAATCCAAGCGATTTATACCAAAATCCAAGTGATTTATACCAAAATCCAAGCGATTTATAACAAAAATCCAAGGAATTTATACCAAAATCAAAGGGATTTATACCAAAATTCAAGGGATTTATACCCAAATCCAAGCGTCTTATACCAAAATCTAAGGGATATATACCAAAATCCAAGAAATTTATACCAAAATCCAAGGGATTTATACCTAAATCCAAAGGTTTTATACCAAAATCCAACGGATTTATACCAAAATCCATGCGATTTATACCAAAATCCAAGGGATTTATACCAAATTCCAATGGATTTATACCAAAATCCAAAGGATTTATACCAAAATCCAAGGGATTTATACCAAAATCCAAGGTATTTATACCAAAATCCAAGGGATTTATACCAAATTTCAAGGGATTTATACCAAAATCCAAGGGATTTATACAAAAATCCAAGGGATTATACCAAATTCCAAGGGTATTATACCAAAATCCAAGGGATTTATACCATAATCCAAGGGATTTATAACAAAATCCAGGCGATTAATACCAAAATCCAAGGGATTTATACCAAAATCCTAGGGATATATACAAAAATCCAAGGGATTTGTACCAAAATCCAAGGGATTTATACCAAAATTCAAGGCATTTATACCAAAATCCAAGGGATTAATACCAAAATCCAAGGAATTTATACCAAAATCTAAGCGATTTATACCAAAATCCAAAAGATTTATACCAAAATCCAAGAGATTTATACCAAAATCCAAGGGATTTATACCAAAATCCAAAGGATTTATACCAAAATCCAAGGGATTTATACCAAAATCCAAGGGATTTATACCAAAATCCAAGGGATTTATACCAAATTCCAAGGGATTTATACCAAAATCTAAGGGATTTATACAAAAATCCAGGAGATTTATACCAAAATCCAAGCGATTTATACCAAAATCCAAGCGATTTATACCAAAATCCAAGCGATATATACAAAAGTCCAAGAAATTTATACCAAAATCGAAGGGATTTATACCAAAATCCAACTGATTTATATCAAAATCCAAGCGATTTATACCAAAATCCAAGCGATTTATACCAATATCCAAGGGATTTATACCAAAACCCAAGGAATTTATACCAAAATCCAAGTGATTTATACCAAAATCGAAGGGATTTATATCAAAATCCAAGTGATTTATATTAAATCCAAAGGATTTATACCAAAATCCAAGCGATTTAAACCAAAATCCAAGGGATTTATACCAAAATCCAAGTGATTTATACCAAAATCCAAGGGATTATTACCAAAATCTAAGGGTTTTATACCAAAATCCAAGGGATTTATACCAAAATCCAAGAGATTTATACCAAAATCCAAGGGATTTATACAAAAATCCAAGGGATTATACCAAATTCCAAGGGTATTATACCAAAATCCAAGGGATTTATACCATAATCCAAGGGATTTATAACAAAATCCAGGCGATTAATACCAAAATCCAAGGGATTTATACCAAAATCCTAGGGATATATACAAAAATCCAAGGGATTTGTACCAAAATCCAAGGGATTTATACCAAAATTCAAGGCATTTATACCAAAATCCAAGGGATTTATACCAAAATCGAAAGGATTTATACCAAAATCCAAGCGATTTATACCAAAATCCAAGCGATTTATACCAAAATCCAAGCGATATATACCAAAATCCAAGCGATTTATACCAAAATCCAACGGATTTATACCAAAATCCAAGCGATTTATACCTAAATCCAAGTGATTTATACCAAAATCCAAGGGATTTATACCAAAATCCAAGCGATTTATACCAAAATCCAAGTGATTTATACCAAAATCCAAGTGATTTATAACAAAATCCAAGCGATTTATACCAAAATCCTAAAGGGATTTATACCAAAATCCAAGCGATTTATACCAAAATCCAAGCGATTTATAACAAAATCTAAGATATTTATACCAAAATCCAAAAGATTTATACCAAAATCCAACGGATTTATACCGAAATCCAAGCGATTTATACCAAAACTTAAGGGATTTATACTAAAATCCAAGAGATTTATACCAAAATCCAAGGGATTTATACCAAAATCCAAGGGATTTATACCAAATTCCAAGGGATTTATACCCAAATCCAAGGGATTTATACCAAAACCCAAGGAATTTATACCAAAATCCAAGCGTTATATACAAAAATCCAAGAAATTTATACCAAAATCGAAGTGATTTATACCAAAATCCAACTGATTTATATCAAAATCCAAGCGATTTATGCCAAAATCCAAGCGATTTATACCAAAATCCAAGGGATTTATACCCAAATCCAAGGGATTTATACACAAATCCAAGGAATTTATACCAAAATCTAAGGGATTCATACCAAAATCCAAGAGATTTATACCAAAATCTAAGGGATTTATACCAAAATCCAAGCTATTTATACCAAAATCCAAGCAATATATACCAAAATCCAAGAAATTTATACCAAAATCGAAGGGATTAATACCAAAATTCAAGGGATTTATATCAAAATCCAAGCGATTTATACCAAAATCCAAGCGATTTATACCAAAATCCAAAGGATTTATACCCAAATCCAAGGAATTTATACCAAAATCCAAGCGATTTATACCAAAACCCAAGGGATTTATACCAAAATCCAAGGGATTTATACCAAAATCCAAGGGATTTATACCAAAATCCAAGCGATATATACCAAAATCCAAGAAATTTATACCAAAATCGAAGGGATTTATACCAAAATCTAAGGGATTTATATCAAAATCCAATCGATTTATACCAAAATCCAAGCGATTTATACCAAAATCCAAAGGATTTATACCCAAATCCAAGGAATTTATACCAAAATCCAAGCGATTTATACCAAAACCCAAGGGATTTATACCAAAATCCAAGGGATTTATAACAAAATCCAAGTGATTTATACCAAAATCCAAGGGTTAAAATCCAAAGGATAAAATCAAAGCGATTTATACCAAAATCCAAGGGATTTATACCAAAATCCAAGGGATTTATACCAAAGTCCAAGGGATTATTACCAAAATCTAAGGGTTTTATACCAAAATCCAAGGGATTTATACCAAAATCCAAGGGATTTATTCCAAAATCCAAGGTATTTATACCAAAATCCAACTGATTTATATCAAAATCCAAGCGATTTATGCCGAAATCCAAGCGATTTATTTATACCAAAATCCAAGGGATTTATACCCAAATCCAAGGGATATATACCCAAATCCAAGGAATTTATACCAAAATCCAAGGGATTCATACCCAAATCCAAGGAATTTATACCAAAATCCAAGGGATTTATACCAAAATCCAAGCGATTTATACCAAAATCCAAGCGATATATACCAAAATCCAAGAAATTTATACCAAAATCGAAGGGATTTATACCAAAATCCATCTGATCTATATCAAAATCCAAGCGATTTATACCCAAATTCATGCGATTTATACCAAAATCCAAGGGATTTATACCCAAATCCAAGGAATTTATACCTAAATCCAAGGGATTCATAGCAAAATTCAAGAGATTTATACCAAAATCCAAGGGATTTATACCAAAATTCAAGCGATTTATACCAAAATCCAAAGGATTTATACCAAAATCCAAGGGATTTATACCAAAATTACAAGGGATTTATACCAAAATCCAAGGGATTCACACCAAATTTTAAGGGATTTATACCAAAATCCAAAGGATTTATACCAAAATCCAAGGGATTTATACCAAAATCCAAGGGATTTATACCAAAATCCAAGGGATTTATACCAAAATCCAAGCGATATATACCAAAATCCAAGAAATTTATACCTAAATCGAAGGGATTTATACCAAAATCCAAGGGATTTATATCAAAATCCAAGCGATTTATACCAAAATCCAAGGGATTTATACCAAAATCCAAGGGGTTTATACCAAAACCCAAGGGATTTATACCAAAATCCATGCGATTTATACCAAAATCCAAGCGATATATACAAAAATCCAAGAAATTTATACCAAAATTGAAGGGATTTATACCAAAATCCAACTGATATGTACCAAAATCCAAGCGATTTATACCCAAATTCAAGCGATTTATACCAAAATCCAAGGGATTTATACCCAAATCCAAGGAATTTATACCAAAATCCAAGGAATTCATACCAAAATCCAAGAGATTTATACCAAAATCCAAGGGATTTATACCAAAATCCAAGGGATTATTACCAAAATCCAAGCGATTTATACCAAAATCCAAAGGATTTATACCAAAATCCAAGGGATTTATACCAAAATCCAAGGGATTTATACCAAAATCCAAGGGATTTATACCAAATTCCAAGGGATTTATACCAAAATCCAAAGGATTTATACCAAAATCCAAGTGATTTATACCAAAATCCAAGGGATTTATACCAAAATCCAAGGGATTTATACCAAAATCCAAGCGATATATACCAAAATCCAAGAAATTTATACCAAAATCGAAGGGATTTATACCAAAATCCAAGGGATTTATATCAAAATCCAAGCGATTTATACCAAAATCCAAGCGATTTATACCAAAATCCAAAGGATTTATACCCAAATCCAAGGAATTTATACCAAAATCCAAGCGATTTATACCAAAACCCAAGGGATTTATACCAAAATCCAAGGGATTTATAACAAAATCCAAGTGATTTATACCAAAATCCAAGGGATAAAATCCAAAGGATAAAATCCAAGCGATTTATACCAAAATCCAAGGGATTTATACCGAAATCCAAGGGATTTATACCAAAATCCAAGGGATTTATACCAAAATCCAAGGGATTATTACCAAAATCTAAGGGTTTTATACCAAAATCCAAAGGATTTATACCAAAATCCAAGGGATTTATACCAAAATCCAAGGTATTTATACCAAAACCCAAGGGATTTGTAGCAAAATCCAAGGGATTCATACCAAAATCCAAGAGATTTATACCAAAATCCAACGGAATTATACCAAAATCTAAGCGATTTATACCAAAATCCAAGCGATATATACCAAAATCCAAGCAATTTATAACAAAATCCAAGCGATTTATACCAAAATCCAAAGAATTTATACCAAAATCCAAGGGATTTATACCAAAATCCAAGGGATTTATACCAAAATCCAAGGGATTTATACCAAATTCCAAGGGATTTATACCAAAATCCAAAGGATTTATACCAAAGTCCAAGGGCTTTATACCAAAATCCAAGGGATTTATACCAAAATCCAAGCGATTTATACCAAAATCCAAGCGATGTATACCAAAATCCAAGAAATTTATACCAAAATCGAAGGGATTTTTACCAAAATCCAGCAGATTTATATAAAAATCCAAGCGATTTATACCAAAATCCAAGCGATTTATACCAAAATCCAAAGGATTTATACCCAAATCCAAGGAATTTATACCAAAATCCAAGCGATTTATACCAAAACCCAAGGGATTTATACAACAATTAAGGGATTTATAACAAAATCCAAGTGATTTATACCAAAATCCAAGGGATTTATACCAAAATCCAACTGATTTATATCAAAATCCAAGCGATTTATACCAAAATCCAAGCGATTTATACATAAATCCAAGGGATTTATACCAAAATCCAAAAAATGTATACCAAAATCCAAGGGATTATTACCAAAATCTAAGGGATTTATACCAAAATCCAAAGGATTTATACCAAAATCCAAGGGATTTATACCAAAATCCAAGGTATTTATACAGAAACCCAAGGTATTTGTAGCAAAATCCAAGGGATTCATACCAACATCCAAGGGATTTATACCAAAATCCAAGGGATTTATGCCAAAATCCAAGCGATTTATACCAAAATCCAAGGGATTTATACCAAAATCCAAATGATTTATATCAAAATCCAAGCGATTTATACAAAAATCCAAGCGATTTATACCAAATACCAAGGGATTTATACCCAAATCCAAGGAATTTATACCAAAATCCAAGGGATTATTACCAAAATCTAAGGGTTTTATACCAAAATCCAAAGGATTCATACCAAAATCCAAGAGATTTATACCAAAATCCAAAGTATTTATACAGAAACCCATGGGATTTGTACCAAAATCCAAGGGATTTATACCAAAATCCAAAGGATTGGTACCAAAATCCAAGGGATTTATACCAAAATCCAAGGGAATTATACCAACATTTCAAGCGATTTATACCAAATACCAAGGGATTTTACCAAAATCCAAGGGATTTTTACCAAAATCTAAGGGATTTATACCAAAATCCAAGGGATTTATACCAAAATCCAAGGGATTTATACCAAAATCCAAGGAATTTATACCAAATTCCAAGGGATTTATACCAAAATCCAAAGGATTTATACCATAGTCCAAGGGCTTTATACCAAAATCCAAGGGATTTATACCAAAATCCAAGCGATTTATACCAAAATCCAAGCGATGTATACCAAAATCCAAGAAATGTATACCAAAATCGAAGGGATTTATACCAAAATCCAACTGATTTATATAAAAATCCAAGCGATTTATACCAAAATCCAAGCGATTTATACCAAAATCCAAAGGATTTATACGCAAATCCAAGGAATTTATACCAAAATCCAAGCGATTTATACCAAAACCCAAGGGATTTATACAAAAATCCAAGGGATTTATAACAAAATCCAAGTGATTTATACCAAAATCCAAGGGATTTATACCAAAATCCAACTGATTTATATCAAAATCCAAGCGATTTATACCAAAATCCAAGCGATTTATACCTAAATCCAAGGGATTTATACCAAAATCCAAAAAATTTATACCAAAATCCAAGGGATTATTACCAAAATCTAAGGGTTTTATACCAAAATTCAAAGGATTTATACCAAAATCCAAGGGATTTATACCAAAATCCAAGGTATTTATACCAAAACCCAAGGGATTTGTAGCAAAATCCAAGGGATTCATACCAAAATTCAAGGAATTTATACCAAAATCCAAGGGATTTATGCCAAAATCCAAGCGATTTATACCAAAAGCGATTTATACCAAAATCCAAGGGATTTATACCAAAATCCAAATGATTTATATCAAAATCCAAGCGATTTATACCAAAATCCAAGCGATTTATACCAAATACCAAGGGATTTATACCCAAATCCAAGGAATTTATACCAAAATCCAAGGGATTATTACCAAAATCTAAGGGTTTTATACCAAAATCCAAAGGATTCATACCAAAATCCAAGAGATTTATACCAAAATCCAAGGTATTTATACAGAAACACAAGGGATTTGTACCAAAATCCAAGGGATTTATACCAAAATCCAAAGGATTGGTACCAAAATCCAAGGGATTTATACCAAAATCCAAGGGATTTATACCAAAATCCAAGCGATTTATACCAAATACCAAGTGATTTTACCAAAATCCAAGGGATTTATACCAAAATCTAAGGGATTTATACCAAAATCCAAGGGATTTATATCAAAATCCAAAGGATTTATACAAAAATCCAAGGGATTTATACCAAAATCCAAGTGATTTATACCAAAATCCAAGCGATTTATAACAAAATCCACGGCATTTATACCAAAATCCAATGGATTTATACCAAAATCCAATGGATTTATACCAAAATCCAAGCGATTTATACCAAAATCCAAACGATTTATACCAAAATCCAAGGGATTTATACCAAAATCCAAGTGATTTATACCAAATCAAAGGGATTTATACCAAGATCCAAGCGATATATAATAAAATCCAAGAAATTTATACCAAAATCGAAGGGATTTATACCAAAATCCAAGGGATTTATATCAAAATCCAAGCGATTTATACCAAAATCCAAGCGATTTATACCAAAATCCAAAGGATTTATACCCAAATCCAAGGAATTTATACCAAAATCCAAGCGATTTATACCAAAACCCAAGGGATTTATACCAAAATCCAAGGGATTTATAACAAAATCCAAGTGATTTATACCAAAATCCAAGGGATAAAATCCAAAGGATAAAATCCAAGCGATTTATACCAAAATCCAAGGGATTTATACCGAAATCCAAGGGATTTATACCAAAATCCAAGGGATTTATACCAAAATCCAAGGGATTATTACCAAAATCTAAGGGTTTTATACCAAAATCCAAAGGATTTATACCAAAATCCAAGGGATTTATACCAAAATCCAAGGTATTTATACCAAAACCCAAGGGATTTGTAGCAAAATCCAAGGGATTCATACCAAAATCCAAGAGATTTATACCAAAATCCAACGGAATTATACCAAAATCTAAGCGATTTATACCAAAATCCAAGCGATATATACCAAAATCCAAGCAATTTATACCAAAATCCAAGCGATTTATACCAAAATCCAAAGAATTTATACCAAAATCCAAGGGATTTATACCAAAATCCAAGGGATTTATACCAAAATCCAAGGGATTTATACCAAATTCCAAGGGATTTATACCAAAATCCAAAGGATTTATACCAAAGTCCAAGGGCTTTATACCAAAATCCAAGGGATTTATACCAAAATCCAAGCGATTTATACCAAAATCCAAGCGATGTATACCAAAATCCAAGAAATTTATACCAAAATCGAAGGGATTTTTACCAAAATCCAGCAGATTTATATAAAAATCCAAGCGATTTATACCAAAATCCAAGCGATTTATACCAAAATCCAAAGGATTTATACCCAAATCCAAGGAATTTATACCAAAATCCAAGCGATTTATACCAAAACCCAAGGGATTTATACAACAATTAAGGGATTTATAACAAAATCCAAGTGATTTATACCAAAATCCAAGGGATTTATACCAAAATCCAACTGATTTATATCAAAATCCAAGCGATTTATACCAAAATCCAAGCGATTTATACATAAATCCAAGGGATTTATACCAAAATCCAAAAAATGTATACCAAAATCCAAGGGATTATTACCAAAATCTAAGGGATTTATACCAAAATCCAAAGGATTTATACCAAAATCCAAGGGATTTATACCAAAATCCAAGGTATTTATACAGAAACCCAAGGTATTTGTAGCAAAATCCAAGGGATTTATACCCAAATCCAAGGAATTTATACCAAAATCCAAGGAATTCATACCAAAATCCAAGAGATTTATACCAAAATCCAAGGGATTTATACCAAAATCCAAGAGATTATTACCAAAATCCAAGCGATTTATACCAAAATCCAAAGGATTTATACCAAAATCCAAGGGATTTATACCAAAATCCAAGGGATTTATACCAAAATCCAAGGGATTTATACCAAATTCCAAGGGATTTATACCAAAATCCAAAGGATTTATACCAAAATCCAAGTGATTTATACCAAAATCCAAGGGATTTATACCAAAATCCAAGGGATTTATACCAAAATCCAAGCGATATATACCAAAATCCAAGAAATTTATACCAAAATCGAAGGGATTTATACCAAAATCCAAGGGATTTATATCAAAATCCAAGCGAGTTATACCAAAATCCAAGCGATTTATACCAAAATCCAAAGGATTTATACCCAAATCCAAGGAATTTATACCAAAATCCAAGCGATTTATACCAAAACCCAAGGGATTTATACCAAAATCCAAGGGATTTATAACAAAATCCAAGTGATTTATACCAAAATCCAAGGGATAAAATCCAAAGGATAAAATCCAAGCGATTTATACCAAAATCCAAGGGATTTATACCGAAATCCAAGGGATTTATACCAAAATCCAAGGGATTTATACCAAAATCCAAGGGATTATTACCAAAATCTAAGGGTTTTATACCAAAATCCAAAGGATTTATACCAAAATCCAAGGGATTTATACCAAAATCCAAGGTATTTATACCAAAACCCAAGGGATTTGTAGCAAAATCCAAGGGATTCATACCAAAATCCAAGAGATTTATACCAAAATCCAAAGGAATTATACCAAAATCTAAGCGATTTATACCAAAATCCAAGCGATATATACCAAAATCCAAGCAATTTATACCAAAATCCAAGCGATTTATACCAAAATCCAAAGAATTTATACCAAAATCCAAGGGATTTATACCAAAATCCAAGGGATTTATACCAAAATCCAAGGGATTTATACCAAATTCCAAGGGATTTATACCAAAATCCAAAGGATTTATACCAAAGTCCAAGGGCTTTATACCAAAATCCAAGGGATTTATACCAAAATCCAAGCGATTTATACCAAAATCCAAGCGATGTATACCAAAATCCAAAAAATTTATACCAAAATCGAAGGGATTTTTACCAAAATCCAGCAGATTTATATAAAAATCCAAGCGATTTATACCAAAATCCAAGCGATTTATACCAAAATCCAAAGGATTTATACCCAAATCCAAGGAATTTATACCAAAATCCAAGCGATTTATACCAAAACCCAAGGGATTTATACAACAATTAAGGGATTTATAACAAAATCCAAGTGATTTATACCAAAATCCAAGGGATTTATACCAAAATCCAACTGATTTATATCAAAATCCAAGCGATTTATACCAAAATCCAAGCGATTTATACATAAATCCAAGGGATTTATACCAAAATCCAAAAAATGTATACCAAAATCCAAGGGATTATTACCAAAATCTAAGGGATTTATACCAAAATCCAAAGGATTTATACCAAAATCCAAGGGATTTATACCAAAATCCAAGGTATTTATACAGAAACCCAAGGTATTTGTAGCAAAATCCAAGGGATTCATACCAACATCCAAGGGATTTATACCAAAATCCAAGTGATTTATGCCAAAATCCAAGCGATTTATACCAAAATCCAAGGGATTTATACCAAAATCCAAATGATTTATATCAAAATCCAAGCGATTTATACCAAAATCCAAGCGATTTATACCAAATACCAAGGGATTTATACCCAAATCCAAGGAATTTATACCAAAATCCAAGGGATTATTACCAAAATCTAAGGGTTTTATACCAAAATCCAAAGGATTCATACCAAAATCCAAGAGATTTATACCAAAATCCAAGGTATTTATACAGAAACCCATGGGATTTGTACCAAAATCCAAGGGATTTATACCAAAATCCAAAGGATTGGTACCAAAATCCAAGGGATTTATACCAAAATCCAAGGGAATTATACCAACATTTCAAGCGATTTATACCAAATACCAAGGGATTTTACCAAAATCCAAGGGATTTATACCAAAATCTAAGGGATTTATACCAAAATCCAAGGGATTTATACCAAAATCCAAGGGATTTATACCAAAATCCAAGGAATTTATACCAAATTCCAAGGGATTTATACCAAAATCCAAAGGATTTATACCATAGTCCAAGGGCTTTATACCAAAATCCAAGGGATTTATACCAAAATCCAAGCGATTTATACCAAAATCCAAGCGATGTATACCAAAATCCAAGAAATGTATACCAAAATCGAAGGGATTTATACCAAAATCCAACTGATTTATATAAAAATCCAAGCGATTTATTCCAAAATCCAAGCGATTTATACCAAAATCCAAAGGATTTATACGCAAATCCAAGGAATTTATACCAAAATCCAAGCGATTTATACCAAAACCCAAGGGATTTATACAAAAATCCAAGGCATTTATAACAAAATCCAAGTGATTTATACCAAAATCCAAGGGATTTATACCAAAATCCAACTGATTTATATCAAAATCCAAGCGATTTATACCAAAATCCAAGCGATTTATACCTAAATCCAAGGGATTTATACCAAAATCCAAAAAATTTATACCAAAATCCAAGGGATTATTACCAAAATCTAAGGGTTTTATTCCAAAATTCAAAGGATTTATACCAAAATCCAAGGGATTTATACCAAAATCCAAGGTATTTATACCAAAACCCAAGGGATTTGTAGCAAAATCCAAGGGATTCATACCAAAATCCAAGGAATTTATACCAAAATCCAAGGGATTTATGCCAAAATCCAAGCGATTTATACCAAAAGCGATTTATACCAAAATCCAAGGGATTTATACCAAAATCCAAATGATTTATATCAAAATCCAAGCGATTTATACCAAAATCCAAGCGATTTATACCAAATACCAAGGGATTTATACCCAAATCCAAGGAATTTATACCAAAATCCAAGGGATTATTACCAAAATCTAAGGGTTTTATACCAAAATCCAAAGGATTCATACCAAAATCCAAGAGATTTATACCAAAATCCAAGGTATTTATACAGAAACACAAGGGATTTGTACCAAAATCCAAGGGATTTATACCAAAATCCAAAGGATTGGTACCAAAATCCAAGGGATTTATACCAAAATCCAAGGGATTTATACCAAAATCCAAGCGATTTATACCAAATACCAAGTGATTTTACCAAAATCCAAGGGATTTATACCAAAATCTAAGGGATTTATACCAAAATCCAAGGGATTTATACCAAAATCCAAAGGATTTATACAAAAATCCAAGGGATTTATACCAAAATCCAAGTGATTTATACCAAAATCCAAGCGATTTATAACAAAATCCACGGCATTTATACCAAAATCCAAGGGATTTATACCAAAATCCAATGGATTTATACCAAAATCCAAGCGATTTATACCAAAATCCAAACGATTTATACCAAAATCCAAGGGATTTATACCAAAATCCAAGTGATTTATACCAAATCAAAGGGATTTATACCAAAATCCAAGGGATTTATACCAAAATCAAAGGGATTTTTACCAAAATCCAAGAGATTTATTCCAAAATTCAAGGGATTTATACCAAAATTAAATGATTTATACCAAAATCCAATAGATTTATACCAAAATCCAAGTGATTTATACCAAAATCCAAGAGATTCATAACAAAATCCAAGGAATTTATACCAAAATCCAAGCGATTTATGCCAAAATCCTAGAGATTTATACCAAATTCCAAGCGATTTATACCAAAATCCAAGGGATTTATACCAAAATCCAAGCGATTTATACCAAAATCCAAGCGATTTATACCAAAATCCAAGCGATATATACCAAAATCCAAGAAATTTATACCAAAATCGAAGGGATTTATACCAAAATCCAACTGATTTATATCAAAATCCAAGCGATTTATACCAAAATCCAAGCGATTTATACCAAAATCCAGTGGATTTATACCCAAATCCAACGAATTTATAGCAAAATCCAAGGGATTCATACCAAAATCCAAGAGATTTATACCAGAATCCAAGGGATTTATACGAAAATCCAACGGATTTATGCCAAAATCCAAGGGATTTATACCAAATTCCAAGGGATTATACCAAAATCCAAGGGATTTATACCAAAATCCAAGCGTTTTATACCAAAATCCAAGTGATTTATACCTAAATCCAAGCGATTTATAAAAAATCCAAGGGATTTGTACCAAAATCCAATGGATTTATACCAAAATTCAAGGGATTTATACCAAAATCCAAGCGATATATACCAAAATCTAAGGGCTTTATCCCAAAATCCAAGAAATGTATACCAAAATCGAAGGGATTTATACCAAAATCCAAAGGGTTTATACCAAAATCCAAGAGATTTATAACAAAATCCAAGAAATTTATACCATAATCGAAGGGATTTGTACCAAAATCCAAGGGATTTATACCAAAACTTAAAGGATTTATACCAAAATCCAAGGGATTTATACCAAAATCCAAGGGATTTATACCAATACTTAAAGGATTTATACCAAAATCCAAGGTATTTATACCAAAATCCAAAGGATTTGTACCAAAATCCAAGGTATTTATACCAAAATCCAAGCGATTTATACCAAAATCTAAGGGATTTATACCTAAATCCAAGTGATTTATACCAAAATCCAAGCGATTTATAAAAAAATCCAAGGGATTTATACCAAAATCCAAGTGATTTATACCAAAATTCAAGGGATTTGTACCCAAATCCAAGGGATTTATACCAAAATCTAAGGGATATATACCAAAATCCAAGAAATTTATACCAAAATCGAAGGGATTTATACCAAAATCCAAACGATTTATACCAAAATCCAAGAGATTTATAACAAAATCCAAGGTATTTATACCAAAATCCAAGTGATTTATACCAAAATCCAAGCGATTTATAACAAAATCCAAGCGATTTATACCAAAATCCAAGGGATTTGTTCCAAAATTCAAGCGATTTATACCAAAATCCAAGGGATTTATACCAAAATCCAAGCGATTTATACCAAAATCCAAGTGATTTATACCAAAATCCAAGCGATTTATAACAAAAATCCAAGGGATTTATACCAAAATCAAAGGGATTTATACCAAAATTCAAGAGATTTATACCCAAATCCAAGCGTCTTATACCAAAATCTAAGGGATATATACCAAAATCCAAGAAATTTATACCAAAATCGAAGGGATTTATACCAAAATCCAAACGATTTATACCAAAATCCAAGAGATTTATAACAAAATCCAAGGTATTTATACCAAAATCCAAGTGATTTATACCAAAATCCAAGCGATTTATAACAAAATCCAAGCGATTTATACCAAAATCCAAGGGATTTGTTCCAAAATTCAAGCGATTTATACCAAAATCCAAGGGATTTATACCAAAATCCAAACGATTTATACCAAAATCCAAGAGATTTATAACAAATTCCAAGGTATTTATACCAAAATCCAAGTGATTTATACCAAAATCCAAGCGATTTATAACAAAATCCAAGCGATTTATACCAAAATCCAAGGGATTTATAACAAAATCCAAGCAATTTATACCAAAATCCAAGTGGTTTATACCAAAATCCAAGGGATTTATACCAAAATCCAAGCGATTTATAAAAAAATCCAAGGGATTTACACCAAAATCCAAAGGATTTATACCAAAATCCAAGGGATTTATACCAAAATCCAAAATATTTATACAAAAATCCAAGCGATTTATAACATATTCCAAGCGATTTATACCAAAATCCAAAGGATTTATACCAAAATCCAAGTGATTTATACCAAAATCCAAGCGATTTATACCAAAATCTAAAGGATTTATACCAAAATCTAAAAGATTTATACCAAAATCCAACGGATTTATACCAAAATCCAAGGGATTTATACCAAAACCCAAGAGATTTATACCAAAATCCAAGCGATTTACACCAAAATCCAAGGGATTTATACCAAAATCCAAGCGATTTATACCAAAATCCAAGTGATTTATACCAAAATCCAAGCGATTTATAACATAATCCAAGCGATTTATACCAAAATCTAAGGGATTTATACCAAAATCCAAGTGATTTATACCAAAATCCAAGGGATTTATACCAAAATCCAAAGGATTTATACCAAAATCCAAGGGATCTGTACCAAAATCCAAGGGATTTATACCAAAATCCAAGCCATATATACCAAAATCCAAGGGATTTATACCCAAATCCAAGGAATTTATACCAAAATCCAAGGGATTCATACCAAAATCCAAGAGATTTATACCAAAATCCAAGCGATTTATACCAAAATCCAAGTGATTTATACCAACATCGAAGAGATTTATACCAAAATCCAAGGGATGCATATCAAAATCTAGGCGATTTATACCAAAATCCAAGGGATTTATACCAAAATCCATGGGATTTATACCAAAATCCAAGAGATTTATACCAAAATCCAAGGGATTGTTACCAAAATCTAAGGGTTTTATACCAAAATCCAAAGGATTTATACCAAAATCCAAAAGATTTATACCAAAATCCAAAGGATTTATACCAAAATCCAAGGGATTTATACCAAAATCCAATGGATTTATACCAAAATCCAAGCGATTTAAACCAAAATCCAAGGGATTTATACCAAAATACAAGGGATTTATACCAAAATCCAAGCGATTTATACCAAAATCCAAGGGTTTTATACCAAAATCCAAGCGATTTATACCAAAATCCAAAGGATTTATACCAAAATCGAAGCTTTTTATACCAAAATCCAAGCGATTAATACCAAAATCCAAGGGATTTATACCAAAATCCAAAAGATTTAAACCAAAATCCAACGGATTTATACCAAAATCCAAGGGATTTATACCAAAATCCAAGAGATTTAAACCAAAATCCAAGGGGTTTATATCAAAATCCAAGGGATTTATACCAAAATCAAAACGATTTATACCAAAATCCAAGCGATTTACACCAAAATCCAAGGGATTTATACCAAAATCCAAGCGATTTATACAAAAATCCAAGTGATTTATACCCCAAATCCAAGCGATTTATAACATAATCTAAGCGATTTATACCAAAATCCAAGCGATTTATACCAAAATCCAAGGGATTTATACCAAAATCCAAGCGATTTATACCAAAATCTAAAGGATTTATGCCAAAATCCAAATGATTTATACCAAAATCCAACGGATTTATACCAAAATATAAGGGATTTACACCAAAACTCAAGAGATTTATACCAAAATCCAAGCGATTTATACCAAAATCCAAAGGATTTATACCAAAATCCAAGGGATTTATACCAAAATCCAAGGGATTTATACCAAAACCCAAGAAATTAATAACAAAATCCAAGGGATTGTTACCAAAATCTAAGGGTTTTATACCAAAATCCAAAGGATTTATACAAAAATCCAAGTGATTTATACCAAAATCCAAGAGATTCATAACAAAATCCAAGGAATTTATACCAAAATCCAAGCGATTTATACCAAAATCCTAGAGATTTATACCAAATTCCAAGCGATTTATACCAAAATCCAAGGGATTTATACCAAAATCCAAGCGATTTATACCAAAATCCAAGCGATTTATACCAAAATCCAAGCGATATATACCAAAATCCAAGAAATGTATACCAAAATCGAAGGGATTTATACCAAAATCCAACTGATTTATATCAAAATCCAAGCGATTTATACCAAAATCCAAGCGATTTATACCAAAATCCAGTGGATTTATACCCAAATCCAAGGAATTTATAGCAAAATCCAAGGGATTCATACCAAAATCCAAGAGATTTATACCAGAATCCAAGGGATTTATACCAAAATACAACGGATTTATACCAAAATCCAAGGGATTTATACCAAATTCCAAGGGATTATACCAAAATCCAAGGGATTTATACCAAAATCCAAGCGTTTTATACCAAAATCCAAGTGATTTATACCTAAATCCAAGCGATTTATAAAAAAATCCAAGGGATTTATACCAAAATCCAAGGGATTTATACCAAAATCCAAGAGATTTATAACAAAATCCAAGATATTTATACCAAAACCCAAGGGATTTGTACCAATATCCAAGGGATTTATACCAAAACTTAAAGGATTTATACCAAAATCCAAGGGATTTATACCAAAATCCAAGGGATTTATACCAAAACTTAAAGGATTTATACCAAAATCCAAGGTATTTATACCAAAATCCAAAGGATTTGTACCAAAATCCAAGGTATTTATACCAAAATCCAAGCGATTTATACCAAAATGTAAGGGATTTATACCTAAATCCAAGTGATTTATACCAAAATCCAAGCGATTTATAAAAAAATCCAAGGGATTTATACCAAAATCCAAGGGATTTATACCAAAATTCAAGGGATTTATACCCAAATCCAAAGGATTTATACCAAAATCTAAGGGATATATACCAAAATCCAAGAAATTTATACCAAAATCGAAGGGATTTATACCAAAATCCAAACGATTTATACCAAAATCCAAGAGATTTATAACAAAATCCAAGGTATTTATACCAAAATCCAAGTGATTTATACCAAAATCCAAGCGATTTATAACAAAATCCAAGCAATTTATACCAAAATCCAAGGGATTTGTTCCAAAATTCAAGCGATTTATACCAAAATCCAAGGGATTTATACCAAAATCCAAGCGATTTATACCAAAATCCAAGTGATTTATACCAAAATCCAAGCGATTTATAACAAAAATCCAAGGAATTTATACCAAAATCAAAGGATTTATACCAAAATTCAAGGGATTTATACCCAAATCCAAGCGTCTTATACCAAAATCTAAGGGATATATACCAAAATCCAAGAAATTTATACCAAAATCGACGGGATTTCTACCAAAATCCAAACGATTTATACCAAAATCCAAGAGATTTATAACAAAATCCAAGGTATTTATACCAAAATCCAAGTGATTTATACCAAAATCCAAGCAATTTATAACAAAATCCAAGCGATTTATACCAAAATCCAAGGGATTTATAACAAAATCCAAGCAATTTATACCAAAATCCATGTGGTTTATACCAAAATCCAAGGGATTTATACCAAAATCCAAGCGATTTATAAAAAAATCCAAGGGATTTACACCAAAATCCAAAGGATTTATACCAAAATCCAAGGGATTTATACCAAAATCCAAAATATTTATACAAAAATCCAAGCGATTTATAACATATTCCAAGCGATTTATACCAAAATCCAAAGGATTTATACCAAAATCCAAGGGATTTATACCAAAATCCAAGCGATTTATACCAAAATCTAAAGGATTTACACCAAAATCCAAGGGATTTATACCAAAATCCAAGCGATTTATACCAAAATCCAAGTGATTTATACCAAAATCCAAGCGATTTATAACATAATCCAAGCGATTTATACCAAAATCTAAGGGATTTATACCAAAATCCAAGTGATTTATACCAAAATCCAAGGGATTTATACCAAAATCCAAAGGATTTATACCAAAATCCAAGGGATCTGTACAAAAATCCAAGGGATTTATAACAAAATCCAAGCCATATATACCAAAATCCAAGGGATTTATACCCAAATCCAAGGAATTTATACCAAATTCCAAGGGATTCATACCAAAATCCAAGAGATTTATACCAAAATCCAAGCGATTTATACCAAAATCCAAGTGATTTATACCAACATCGAAGAGATTTATACCAAAATCCAAGGAATGCATATCAAAATCTAGGCAATTTATACCAAAATCCAAGGGATTTATACCAAAATCCAAGGGATTTATACCAAAATCCAAGAGATTTATACCAAAATCCAAGGGATTGTTACCAAAATCTAAGGGTTTTATACCAAAATCCAAAGGATTTATACCAAAATCCAAAAGATTTATACCAAAATCCAAAGGATTTATACCAAAATCCAAGGGATTTATACCAAAATCCAATGGATTTATACCAAAATCCAAGCGATTTATACCAAAATCCAAGCGATTTATACCAAAATCCAAGGGATTTATACCAAAATCCAAGCGATTTATACCAAAATCCAAGGGATTTATACCAAAATCCAAGCGATTTATACCAAAATCCAAAGGATTTATACCAAAATCGAAGGGATTTATACCAAAATCCAAGCGATTTATACCAAAATCCAAGGGATTTATACCAAAATCCAAAAGATTTAAACCAAAATCCAACGGATTTATATCAAAATCCAAGGGATTTATACCAAAATCCAAGAGATTTATACCAAAATCCAAGGGGTTTATACCAAAATCCAAGGGATTTATACCAAAATCCAAACGATTTATACCAAAATCCAAGCGATTTACACCAAAATCCAAGGGATTTATACCAAAATCCAAGCGATTTATACCAAAATCCAAGTGATTTATACCCCAAATCCAAGCGATTTATAACATAATCCAAGCGATTTATACCAAAATCCAAGGGATTTATACCAAAATCCAAGTGATTTATACCAAAATCCAAGCGATTTATACCAAAATCTAAAGGATTTATGCCAAAATCTAAATGATTTATACCAAAATCCAACGGATTTATACCAAAATATAAGTGATTTATACCAAAACTCAAGAGATTTATACCAAAATCCAAGCGATTTATACCAAAATCCAAAGGATTTATACCAAAATCCAAGGGATTTATACCAAAATCCAAGGGATTTATACCAAAACCCAAGAAATTAATAACAAAATCCAAGGGATTGTTACCAAAATCTAAGGGTTTTATACCAAAATCCAAAGGATTTATACAAAAATCCAAAAGATTTATACCAAAATCCAAAGGATTTATACCAAAATCCAAGGGATTTATACCAAAATCCAATGGATTGATACCAAAATCCAAAGGATTTATACCAAAATCCAAGCGATTTATACCAAAATCCAAGCGATTTATCCAAAATCCAAGGGAATTATACCAAAATCTAAGGGATTTATACCAAAATCCAAAGGATTTATACCAAAATCCAAGCGATTTATACCAAAATCCAAGTGATTTATACCAAAATCCAAGGGATTTATACCAAAATCCAAGGGATTTATACCAAAATCCCAATGATTTATACCAAAATCCAAAGGATTTATACCAAAATCCAAGCGATTTATACCAAAATCCAAGCGATTTATACCAAAATCCAAGGGATTTATACCAAAATATAAGGGATTTATACCAAAATCCAAGCGATTTATACCAAAATCCAAGCGATTTATACCAAAATCCAAGGGATTTATACCAAAATCCAAGGGATTTATACCAAAATCCAAGGGATCTATACCAAAATTCAAGCGATTTATACCAAAATCCAAGTGATTTATACCAAAATCCAAGGGATTTATACCAAAATCCAAAGGATTTATACCAAAATCCAAGGGATTTATACCAAAATCCAAGGGATTTATACCAAAATCCAAGCGATTTATACCAAAATCCAAGGGGTTTATACCAAAATCCAAAGGATTTATACCAAAATCCAAGCGATTTATACCAAAATATAAGCGATTTACACCAAAATCCAAAGGATTTATACCAAAATCCAAGAGATTTATACCAAAATCCAAGGGATTTATACCAAAATCCAAGGGATTTATACCAAAATCCAAGGGATTTATACCAAAATTCAAGGGATTTATACCAATATCCAAGGGATTTATACCAAAATCCAAGCGATTTATACCAAAATCCAAAGGATTTATACCAAAATCCAATGGATTTATACTAAAATCCAAAGGATTTATACCAAAATCCAAGCGATTTATACCAAAATCCAAGGGATTTATACCAAAATCCAAGCGATTTATACCAAAATCCAAGGGGTTTATACCAAAATCCAAGGAATTTATACCAAAATCCAAGCGATTTATACCAAAATCCAAGCGATTTACACCAAAATCCAAGGGATTTATACCAAAATCCAAGCGATATATACCAAAATCCAAGGGATTTATACCAAAATCCAAGGGATTTATACCAAAATCAAACGATTTATAACATAATCCAAGCGATTTATACCAAAATCCAAGAGATTTATACCAAAATCCAAGGGATTTATACCAAAATCCAAGCGATTTATACCAAAATCTAAAAGATTTATACCAAAATCCAAAAGATTTATACCAAAATCGAACGGATTTGTACCAAAATCCAAGGGATTTATACCAAAACCCAAGAGATTTATACCAAAATCCAAGCGAATTATACCAAAATCCAAAGGATTTATACAAAAATCCAAAGGATTTATACCAAAATCCAAGGGATTTATACGAAAATCCAAGTGATTTATACCAAAATCCAAGCGATTTATACCAAAATCCAAGGGATTTATTCCAAAATCCAAGAGATTTATACCAAAATCCAAGGGATTTATACCAAAATCGAAGCGATTTATACCAAAATCAAAGAGATTTATACACATATCCAAGGAATTTATACCAAAATCCAAGGGATTCATACCAAAATCCAAATGTTTTATACCAACATCGAAGAGATTTATACCAAAATCCAACTGATTTATATCAAAATCCAAGCGATTTATACCAAAATCCAAGGGATTTATACCAAAATCCAAGGGATTTATACCAAAATCCAAGAGATTTATACCAAAATCCAAGGGATTGTTACCAAAATCAAAGGGTTTTAGACCAAAATCCAAAGGATTTATACCAAAATCGAAGCGATATATACCAAAATCCAAGAGATTTATACCCATATCCAAGGAATTTATACCAAAATCCAAGGGATTCATACCAAAATCCAAGAGATTTATACCAAAATCCAAGCGATTTATACCAAAATCAAAATGATTTATACCAACATCGAAGAGATTTATACCAAAATCCAACTGATTTATATCAAAATCCAAGCGATTTATACCAAAATCCAAGGGATTTATACCAAAATCCAAGGGATTTATACCAAAATCCAAGCGATTTATACCAAAATCCAAGCGATATATACCAAAATCCAAGAAATTTATACCAAAATCGAAGGGATTTATACCAAAATCCAACTGATTTATATCAAAATCCAAGCGATTTATACCAAAATCCAAGCGATTTATACCAAAATCCAGTGGATTTATACCCAAATCCAAGGGGTTTATACCAAAATCCAAAGGATTCATACCAAAATCCAAAGAGATTTATACCAGAATCCAAGGGATTTATACCAAAATCCAACGGATTTATACCAAAATCCAAGGGATTTATACCAAATTCCAAGGGATTATACCAAAATCAAAGGGATTTATACCAAAATCCAAGCGTTTTATACCAAAATCCAAGTGATTTATACCTAAATCCAAGCGATTTATAAAAAATCCAAGGGATTTGTACCAAAATCCAATGGATTTATACCAAAATTCAAGGGATTTATACCAAAATCCAAGCGATATATACCAAAATCTAAGGGATTTATCCCAAAATCCAAGAAATGTATACCAAAATCGAAGGGATTTATACCAAAATCCAAAAGATTTATACCAAAATCCAAAAGATTTATACCAAAATCCAAGATATTTATAACAAAATCCAAGATATTTATACCAAAACCCAAGGGATTTGTACCAAAACCCAAGGGATTTATACCAAAACTTAAAGGATTTATACCAAAATCCAAGGGATTTATACCAAAATCCAAGGGATTTATACCAAAACTTAAAGGATTTATACCAAAATCCAAGGTATTCATACCAAAATCCAAAGGATTTGTACCAAAATCCAAGGTATTTATACCAAAATCCAAGCGATTTATACCAAAATCTAAGGGATTTATACCTAAATCCAAGTGATTTATACCAAAATCCAAGCGATTTATAAAAAAATCCAAGGGATTTATACCAAAATCCAAGGGATTTATACCAAAATTCAAGGGATTTATACCCAAATCCAAGGGATTTATACCAAAATCTAAGGGATATATACCAAAATCCAAGAAATTTATACCAAAATCGAAGGGATTTATACCAAAATCCAAACGATTTATACCAAAATCCAAGAGATTTATAACAAAATCCAAGGTATTTATACCAAAATCCAAGTGATTTATACCAAAATCCAAGCGATTTATAACAAAATCCAATCGATTTATACCAAAATCCAAGGGATTTGTTCCAAAATTCAAGCGATTTATACCAAAATCCAAGCGATTTATACCAAAATCCAAGCGATTTATACCAAAATCCAAGTGATTTATACCAAAATCCAAGCGAATTATAACAAAAATCCAAGGGATTTATACCAAAATCAAAGGGATTTATACCAAAATTCAAGGGATTTATACCCAAATCCAAGCGTCTTATACCAAAATCTAAGGGATATATACAAAAATTCAAGAAATTTATACCAAAATCGACGGAATTTATACCAAAATCCAAACGATTTATACCAAAATCCAAGAGATTTATAACAAAATCCAAGGTATTTATACCAAAATCCAAGTGATTTATACCAAAATCCAAGCGATTTATAACAAAATCCAAGCGATTTATACCAAAATCCAAGGGATTTATAACAAAATCCAAGCAATTTATACCAAAATCCAAGTGGTTTATACCAAAATCCAAGGGATTTATACCAAAATCCAAGCGATTTATAAAAAAATTCAAGGGATTTACACCAAAATCCAAAGGATTTATACCAAAATCCAAGGGATTTATACCAAAATCCAAAACATTTATACAAAAATCCAAGCGATTTATAACATATTCCAAGCGATTTATATCAAAATCCAAAGGATTTATACCAAAATCCAAGGGATTTATACCAAAATCCAAGCGATTTATACCAAAATCTAAAGGATTTATACCAAAATCCAAAAGATTTATACCAAAATCCAAAGGATTTATACCAAAATCCAAGGGATTTATACCAAAACCCAAGAGATTTATACCAAAATCCAAGCGATTTACACCAAAATCCAAGGGATTTATACTAAAATTCAAGCGATTTATACCAAAATCCAAGTGATTTATACCAAAATCCAAGCGATTTATAACATAATCCAAGCGATTTATACCAAAATCCAGGGGATTTATACCAAAATGCAAGCGATTTATACCAAAATCCAAGTGATTTATACCAAAATCCAAGCGATTTATAACAAAATCCAAGGGATTTATACCAAAATCAAAGGGATTTATACCAAAATCCAAGTGATTTATACCAAAATCCAAGCGATTTATAACAAAATCCAAGGGATTTATACCAAAATCCAAGCGATTTATACCAAAATCCAAGGGATTTATACCACAATCCAAGCAATTTATACCAAAATCCAAGTGGTTTATACCAAAATCCAAGGGATTTATACCAAAATCCAAGCGATTTTTAAAAAAATCCAAGGGATTTACACCAAAATCCAAAGGATTTATACCAAAATCCAAGGGATTTATACCAAAATCCAAAATATTTATACAAAAATCCAAACGATTTATAACATAATCCAAGCGATTTATACCAAAATCCAAGGGATTTATACCAAAATCCAACGGATTTATACCAAAATCCAAGGGATTTATACCAAAACCCAAGAAATTTATACCAAAATCCAAGCGATTTACACCAAAATCCAAGGGATTTATACCAAAATCCAAGCGATTTATACCAAAATCCAAGCCATATATACCAAAATCCAAGGGATTTATACCCAAATCCAAGGAATTTATACCAAAATCCAAGGGATTCATACCAAAATCCAAGAGATTTATACCAAAATCCAAGGGATTTATACCAAAATCCAAGCGATTTATACCAAAATCTAAAGGATTTATGCCAAAATCCAAAAGATTTATACCAAAATCCAACGGATTTATACCAAAATCCAAGGGATTTATACCAAAACTCAAGAGATTTATAACATAATCCAAGCGATTTATACCAAAATCTAAGGGATTTATACCAAAATCCAAGTGATTTATACCAAAATCCAAGGGATTTATACCAAAATCCAAAGGATTTATACCAAAATCCAAGGGATCTGTACCAAAATCCAAGGGATTTATACCAAAATCCAAGCCATATATACCAAAATCCAAGGGATTTATACCCAAATCCAAGGAATTTATACCAAAATCCAAGGGATTCATACCAAAATCCAAGAGATTTATACCAAAATCCAAGGGATTTATACCAAAATCCAAGCGATTTATACCAATATCTAAAGGATTTATGCCAAAATCCAAAAGATTTATACCAAAATCCAACGGATTTATACCAAAATCCAAGGGATTTATACCAAAACTCAAGAGATTTATACCAAAATCCAAGCGATTTATACCAAAATCCAAAGGATTTATACCAAAATCCAAGGGATTTATACCAAAATCCAAGGGATTTATACCAAAACCCAAAAGATTAATACCAAAATCCAAGGGATTGTTACCAAAATCTAAGGGTTTTATACCAAAATCCAAAGGATTTATACAAAAATCCAAAAGATTTATATCAAAATCCAAAGGATTTATACCAAAATCCAAGGGATTTATACCAAAATCTAATGGATTTATACCAAAATCCAAAGGATTTATACCAAAATCCAAGCGATTTATACCTAAATCCAAGCGATTTATACCAAAATCCAAGGGATTTATACCAAAATCTAAGGGATTTATACTAAAATCCAAAGGATTTATACCAAAATCCAAGCGATTTATACCAAAATCCAAGTGATTTATACCAAAATCCAAGGGATTTATACAAAAATGCAAGGGATTTATACCAAAATCCAATGGGTTTATACCAAAATCCAAAGGATTTATACCAAAATCCAAGCGATTTATACCAAAATCCAAGCGATTTATACCAAAATCCAAGGGATTTATACCAAAATCCAAGGGATTTATACCAAAATCCAAGGAATTTATACCAAAATCCAAGCGATTTATACCAAAATCCAAGCGATTTATACCAAAATCCAAGGGATTTATACCAAAATCCAAGGGATTTATACCAAAATCCAAGGGATCTATACCAAAATTCAAGCGATTTATACCAAAATCCAAGTGATTTATACCAAAATCCAAGCGATTTATACCAAAATCCAAAGGATTTATACCAAAATCCAAGGGATTTATACCAAAATCCAAGGGACTTATACCAAAATCCAAGCGATTTATACCAAAATCCAAGGGGTTTGTACCAAAATCCAAGGGATTTATACCAAAATCCAAGCGATTTATACCAAAATACAAGCGATTTACACCAAAATCCAAGGGATTTATACCAAAATCCAAGAGATTTATACCAAAATCCAAGCGATTTATACCAAAATCCAAGGGATTTATACCAAAATCCAAGGGATTTATACCAATATCCAAGGGATTTATACCAAAATCCAAGCGATTTATACCAAAATCCAAAGGATTTATACCAAAATACAAGGGATTTATACCAAAATCCAAGCGATTAACACCAAAATCCAAGGGATTTATACCAAAATCCAAGCGATATATACCAAAATCCAAGTGATTTATACCAAAATCCAAGGGATATATACCAAAATCAAGCGATTTATAACATAATCCAAGCGATTTATACCAAAATCCAAGGGATTTATACCAAAATCCAAGGGATTTATACCAAAATCCAAGTGATTTATACCAAAATCTAAAGGATTTATACCAAAATCCAAAAGATTTATACCAAAATCGAAAGGATTTATACCAAAATCCAAGGGATTTATACCAAAACCCAAGAGATTTATACCAAAATCCAAGCGAATTATACCAAAGTCCAAAGGATTTATACCAAAATCAAACGGATTTATACCAAAATCCAAGGGATTTATACCGAAATCGAAGTGATTTATAGCAAAATCCAAGCGATTTATACCAAAATCCAAGGGATTTATTCCAAAATCCAAGGGATTTATACCAAAATCCAAGAGATTTATACCAAAATCCAAGCGATTTATACCAAAATCCAAGAGATTTATACCAACATCGAAGAGATTTATACCAAAATCCAACTGATTTATATCAAAATCCAAGCGATTTATACCAAAATCCAAGGGATTTATACCAAAATCCAAAGGATTTATACCAAAATCCAAGAGATTTATACCAAAATCCAAGGGATTGTTACCAAAATCTAATGGTTTTATACCAAAATCCAAAGGATTTATACCAAAATCCAAAAGATTTATACCAAAATCCAAAGGATTTATACCAAAATCCAAGGGATTTATACAAAAAACCAATGGATTTATACCAAAATCCAACGGATTTATACCAAAATCCAAGGGATTTATACCAAAATCCAAGCGATTTACACCAAAATCCAAGCGATTTAGACCAAAATCCAAGGGATTTATACCAAAATCAAAGGGATTTATACCAAAATCTAAGGGATTTATACCAAAATCCAAGGTATTTATACCAAAATCCAAAAAAATTATACCAAAATCCAACGGATTTATACCAAAATCCAAGGGATTTATACCAAAATCCAAGCGATTTATACCAAAATCCAAGGGGTTTATACCAAAATCCAAGGGATTTATACCAAAATCCAAGCGATATACACCAAAATCGAAGGGATTTACACCAAAATCCAAGGGATTTATACCAAAATCCAAGCGATTTATACCAAAATCCAAGAGATTTATACCAAAATCCAAGCGATTTATAACATAATCCAAGCGATTTATACCAAAATCCAAGGGATTTATACCAAAATCCAAGGGATTTATACCAAAATCCAAGCGATTTATACCAAAATCCAAGGGGTTTATACCAAAATCCAAGGGATTTATACCAAAATCCAAGCGATTTATACCAAAATCCAAGCGATTTACACCAAAATCCAAGTGATTTATACCAAAATCCAAGCGATATATACCAAAATCCAAGCGATTTATACTAAAATCCAAGGGATTTATACCAAAATCCAAAGGATTTATACCAAAATCCAAGGGATTTATACCAAAATCAGAGGGATTTATACCAAAATCCAAGCGATTTACACCAAAATCCAAGTGATTTATACCAAAATCCAAGCGATATATACCAAAATCCAAGTGATTTATACTAAAATCCAAGGGATTTATACCAAAATCCAAAGGATTTATACCAAAATCCAAGGGATTTATACCAAAATCCAAGGGATCTATACCAAAATTCAAGCGATTTATACCAAAATCCAAGTGATTTATACCAAAATCCAAGGGATTTATACCAAAATCCAAAGGATTTATACCAAAATCCAAGGGATTTATACCAAAATCCAAGCGATTTATACCAAAATCCAAGGGATTTATACCAAAATCCAAGGGATTTATACCAAAATCCAAGGAATTTATACCAAAATCCAAGCGATTTATACCAAAATCCAAGCGATTTATACCAAAATCCAAGGGATTTATACCAAAATCCAAGGGATTTATACCAAAATCCAAGGGATCTATACCAAAATTCAAGCGATTTATACCAAAATCCAAGTGATTTATACCAAAATCCAAGGGATTTATACCAAAATCCAAAGGATTTATACCAAAATCCAAGGGATTTATACCAAAATCCAAGGGACTTATACCAAAATCCAAGCGATTTATACCAAAATCCAAGGGGTTTGTACCAAAATCCAAGGGATTTATACCAAAATCCAAGCGATTTATACCAAAATACAAGCGATTTACACCAAAATCCAAGGGATTTATACCAAAATCCAAGAGATTTATACCAAAATCCAAAAAATTTATACCAAAATCCAACGGATTTATACCAAAATCCAAGGGATTTATACCAAAATCCAAGCGATTTATACCAAAATCCAAGGGGTTTATACCAAAATCCAAGGGATTTATACCAAAATCCAAGCGATATACACCAAAATCCAAGCGATTTACACCAAAATCCAAGGGATTTATACCAAAATCCAAGCGATTTATACCGAAATCCAAGAGATTTATACCAAAATCCAAGCGATTTATAACATAATCCAAGCGATTTATACCAAAATCCAAGGGATTTATACCAAAATCCAAGGGATTTATACCAAAATCCAAGCGAATTATACCAAAATCCAAGGGGTTTATACCAAAATCCAAGGGATTTATACCAAAATCCAAGCGATTTACACCAAAATCCAAGTGATTTATACCAAAATCCAAGCGATATATACCAAAATCCAAGCGATTTATACTAAAATCCAAGGGATTTATACCAAAATCCAAAGGATTTATACCAAAATCCAAGCGATTTACACCAAAATCCAAGTGATTTATACCAAAATCCAAGCGATATATACCAAAATCCAAGTGATTTATACTAAAATCCAAGGGATTTATACCAAAATCCAAAGGATTTATACCAAAATCCAAGGGATTTATACCAAAATCCAAGGGATCTATACCAAAATTCAAGCGATTTATACCAAAATTTAAGTGATTTATACCAAAATCCAAGGGATTTATACCAAAATCCAAAGGATTTATACCAAAATCCAAGGGATTTATACCAAAATCCAAAAGACTTATACCAAAATCCAAGCGATTTATACCAAAATCCAAGGGGTTTATACCAAAATCCAAGGGATTTATACCAAAATCCAAGCGATTTATACCAAAATACAAGCGATTTACACCAAAATCCAAAGGATTTATACCAAAATCCAAGAGATTTATACCAAAATCCAAGCGATTTATACCAAAATCCAAGCGATTTATACCAAAATCCAAGGGATTTATACCAAAATCCAAGGGATTTATACCAATATCCAAGGGATTTATACCAAAATCCAAGCGATTTATACCAAAATCCAAAGGATTTATACCAAAATCCAAGGGATTTATACTAAAATCCAAAGGATTTATACCAAAATCCAAGTGATTTATACCAAAATCCAAGGGATTTATACCAAAATCCAAGCGATTTATACCAAAATCCAAGGGGTTTATACCAAAATCCAAGGGATTTATACCAAAATCCAAGCGATTTATACCAAAATCCAAGCGATTTACACCAAAATCCAAGGGATTTATACCAAAATCCAAGCGATATATACCAAAATCCTAGTGATTTATACCAAAATCCAAGGGATTTAACCAAAATCAAACGATTTATAACATAATCCAAGCGATTTATACCAAAATCCAAGGGAATTATACCAAAATCCAAGGGATTTATACCAAAATCCAAGCGATTTATACCAAAATCTAAATGATTTATACCAAAATCCAAAAGATTTATACCAAAATCGAACGGATTTATACCAAAATCCAAGGGATTTATACCAAAACCCAAGAGATTTATACCAAAATCCAAGCGAATTATACCAAAATCCAAAGGATTTATACAAAAATCCAACGGATTTATACCAAAATCCAAGGGATTTATACCAAAATCCAAGTGATTTATACCAAAATCCAAGCGATTTATACCAAAATCCAAGGGATTTATTCCAAAATCCAAGAGATTTATACCAAAATCCAAGGGATTTATACCAAAATCGAAGCGATTTATACCAAAATCCAAGAGATTTATACCCATATCCAAGGAATTTATACCAAAATCCAAGGGATTCATACCAAAATCCAAGAGATTTATACCAAAATCCAAGCGATTTATACCAAAATCCAAATGATTTATACCAACATCGAAGAGATTTATACCAAAATCTTACTGATTTATATCAAAATCCAAGCGATTTATACCAAAATCCAAGGGATTTATACCAAAATCCAAGGGATTTATACCAAAATCCAAGAGATTTATACCAAAATTCAAGGGATTGTTACCAAAATCAAAGGGTTTTAGACCAAAATCCAAAGGATTTATACCAAAATCCAAAAGATTTATACCAAAATCCAAGGGATTTATACCAAAATCCAAGGAATTTATATAAAAATCCAATGGATTTATACCAAAATCCAAGGGATTTAAACCAAAATCCAAGGGATTTATACCAAAATCCAAGCGATTTATACCAAAATTCAAGGGATGTATACCAAAATCCAAGGGATTTACACCAAAATCCAACGGATTTATACCAAAATCCAAGGGATTTATTCCAAAATCCAAGCGATTTATACCAAAATCCAAGGGGTTTATACCAAAATCCAAGGGATTTATACCAAAATCCAAGCGATATATACCAAAATCCAAGCGATTTACACCAAAATCCAAGGGATTTATACCAAAATCCAAGCGATTTATACCAAAATCCAAGTGATTTATACCAAAATCCAAGCGATTTATAACATAATCCAAGCGATTTATACCAAAATCCAAGGCATTTATACCAAAATCCAAGGGATTTATACCAAAATCCAAGCAATTTATACCAAAATCCAAGGGGTTTATACCAAAATCCAAGGGATTTATACCAAAATCCAAGCGATTTATACCAAAATCCAAGCGATTTACACCAAAATCCAAGGGATTTATACCAAAATCCAAGCGATATATACCAAAATCCAAGTGATTTATACCAAAATCCAAGGGATTTATACCAAAATCCAAAGGATTTATACCAAAATCCAAGGGATTTATACCAAAATCAGAGGGATTTATACCAAAATCCAAGCGATTTATACCAAAATCCAAGTGGTTTATACCAAAATCCAAGGGATTTATACCAAAATCCAAACGATTTATACCAAAATCCAAGCGATTTACACCAAAATCCAAGGGATTTATACCAAAATCCAAGCGATTTATACCAAAATCCAAGTGATTTATACCAAAATCCAAGCGATTTATAACATAATCTAAGCGATTTATACCAAAATCCAAGGGATTTATACCAAAATCCAAGGGATTTATACCAAAATCCAAGCGATTTATACCAAAATCTAAGGGATTTATGCCAAAATCCAAAAGATTTATACCAAAATCCAACGGATTTATACCAAAATCCAAGGGATTTATACCAAAACCCAAGAGATTTATACCAAAATCCAAGTGATTTACACCAAAATCCAAGGGATTTATTCCCAAAATCCAAGCGATTTATACCAAAATCCAAGTGATTTATACCAAAATCTAAGCTATTTATAACATAATCCAAGGGATTTATACCAAAATCCAAGGGATTTATACCAAAATCCAAGTGATTTATACCAAAATTCAAGGGATTTATACCAAAATCCAAAGGATTTATACCAAAATCCAAGGGATTTATACCAAAATCCAAGGGATTTATACCAAAATCCAAGCCATATATACCAAAATCAAAGGGATTTATACCCAAATCCAAGGAATTTATACCAAAATCCAAGGGATTCATACCAAAATCCAAGAGATTTATACCAAAATCCAAGCGATTTATACCAAAATCCAAGTGATTTATACCAACATCGAAGAGATTTATACCAAAATCCAAGGGATTTATATCAAAATCTAAGCGATGTATACCAAAACCCAAGGGATTTATACCAAAATCCAAGTGATTTATACCAAAATCCAAGAGATTTATACCAAAATCCAGGGGATTGTTACCAAAATCTAAGGGTTTTATACCAAAATCCAAAGGATTTATACCAAAATCCAAAAGATTTATACCAAAATCCAAAGGATTTATACAAAAATAAAAGGGATTTATACCAAAATCCAATGGATTTATACCAAAATCCAAAGGATTTATACCAAAATCCAAGCGATTTATACCAAAATCCAAGCGATTTATACCAAAATCCAAGGGATTTATACCAAAATCCAAGGGATTTATTCCAAAATCCAAGGGATTTATACCAAAATTTAAGCGATTTATACCAAAATCCAAGGGATTTATACCAAAATCGAAGGGATTTATACCAAAATCCAAGCGATTTGTACCAAAATCCAAGTGATTTATACTAAAATCCAAAAGATTTATACCAAAATCCAAAGGATTTATACCAAAATCCAAGGGATTTATACCAAAATCCAAGGGATTTATACCAAAATCCAAGGGGTTTATACAAAATCCAAGCGATTTATACCAAAATCCAAACGATTTATACCAAAATCCAAGCGATTTACACCAAAATCCAAGGGACTTATACCAAAAATCAAGCGATTTATACCAAAATCCAAGTGATTTATACCTCAAATCCAAGCGATTTATAACATAATCCAAGCGATTTATACCAAAATCCAAGAGATTTATACCAAAATTCAAGCGATTTATATCAAAATCCAAGCGATTTATACCAAAATCTAAAGGATTTATGCCAAAATCCAAAAGATTTATACCAAAATCCAACGGATTTATACCAAAATCCAAAGAATTTATACCAAAACCCAAGAGATTTATACCAAAATCCAAGCGATTTATACCAAAATCCAAAGGATTTATACCAAAATCCAAGTGATTTATACCAAAATCCAAGGGATTTATACCAAAATCCAAGAGATTTATACCAAAATCCAAGGGATTGTTACCAAAATCTTAGGGTTTTATACCAAAATCCAAAGGATTTATACCAAAATCCAAAAGATTTATACCAAAATCCAAAGGATTTATACCAAAATCCAAGGGATTTATACCAAAATCCAATGGATTTATACCAAAATCCAAATGATTTATACCAAAATCTAAGCAATTTATACCAAAATCCAAGCGATTTATACCAAAATCCAAGGGATTTATACCAAAATCCAAGGGATTTATACCAAAATCCAAGGGATTTATACCAAAATCCAAGCGATTTATACCAAAATCCAAGTGATTTATACCAAAATCCAAGGGATTTATACCAAAATCCAAGCGATTTATACCAAAATCCAAAGGATTTATACCAAAATCCAAGTGATTGTAACCAAAATCCAAGCGATTTATACCAAAATCCAAGGGATTTATACCAAAATCCAAGGGATTTATACCAAAATCCAAGGGATTTATACCAAAATCCAAGTGATTTATACCAAAATCCAAGCGATTTATACCAAAATCCAAGGGATTTATACCAAAATCCAAGGGATTTATACCAAAATCCAAAGGATTTATACCAAAATCCAAGCGATTTATACCCAAATCCAAGTGATTTATACCACAATCCAAGGGATTTATACCAAAATCCAAAGGATTTATACCAAAATCCAAGGGATTTATACCAAAATCAATGGGATTTATACCAAAATCCAAGCGATTTATACCAAAATCCAAGGGGTTTATACCAAAATCCAAGGGATTTATACCAAAATCCAAGCGATTTATACCAAAATCCAAGCGATTTACACCAAAATCCAAGGGATTTATACCAAAATCCAAGCGATATATACCAAAATCCAAGCGATTTACACCAGAATCCAAGCGATTTATACCAAAATCCAAGCGATTTATACCAAAATCCAAGCGATATATACCAAAATCCAAGTGATTTATACCAAAATCCAAGCGATTTATAACATAATCCAAGCGATTTATACCAAAATCCAAAGAATTTATACCAAAATCCAAGGGATTTATACCAAAATCCAAGCGATTTATACCAAAATCCAAGGGATTTATACCAAAATCCAAGGGATTTATACCAAAATCCAATCGATTTATACCAAAATCCAAGCGATTTACACCAAAATCCAAGGGATTTATTCCAAAATCCACACGATATATACCAAAATCCAAGTGATTTATACCAAAATCCAAGGGATTTATACAAAAATCCAAAGGATTTAACCAAAATCCAAGGGATTTATACCAAAATCCAAGGGATTTATACCAAAATCCAAGCGATTTATACCAAAATCCAAGGGGTTTATACCAAAATCCAAGGGATTTATACCAAAATCCAAACGATTTATACCAAAATCCAAGCGATTTACACCAAAATCCAAGGGATATATACTAAAATCCAAGCGATTTATACCAAAATCCAAGTGATTTATACCAAAATCCAAGCGATTTATAACAAAATCCAAGCGATTTATACCAAAATCCAAGGGATTTATACCAAAACCCAAGAGATTTATACCAAAATCCAATCGATTTACACAAAAATCCAAGTGATTTATACCAAAATCTAAGGGATATATACCAAAATCCAAGAAATTTATACCAAAATCGAAGGGATTTATACCAAAATCCAAACGATTTATACCAAAATCCAAGAGATTTATAACAAAATCCAAGGTATTTATACCAAAATCCAAGTGATTTATACCAAAATCCAAGCGATTTATAACAAAATCCAAGCAATTTATACCACTATCCAAGGGATTTATACCAAAATTCAAGCGATTTATACCAAAATTTAGGGGATTTATACCAAAATGCAAGCGATTTATACCAAAATCCAAGTGATTTATACCAAAATCCAAGCGATTTATAACAAAATCCAAGGGATTTATACCAAAATAGAAGGGGTTTATGCCAAAATTCAAGGGATTTATACCCAAATCCAAGCGATTTATACCAAAATCTAAGGGATATATACCAAAATCCAAGAAATTTATACCAAAATCGACGGGATTTATACCAAAATCCAAACGATTTATACCAAAATCCAAGCGATTTATAACAAAATCCAAGGTATTTATACCAAAATCCAAGTGATTTATACCAAAATCCAAGCGATTTATAACAAAATCCAAGCGATTTATACCAAAATCCAAGGGATTTATACCACAATCCAAGCAATTTATACCAAATTCCAAGTGGTTTATACCAAAATCCAAGGGATTTATACCAAAATCCAAGCGATTTTTAAAAAAATCCAAGGGATTTACACCAAAATCCAAAGGATTTATACCAAAATCCAAGGGATTTATACCAAAATCCAAAATATTTATACAAAAATCCAAGCGATTTATAACATAATCCAAGCGATTTATACCAAAATCCAAGGGATTTATACCAAAATCCAACGGATTTATACCAAAATCCAAGGGATTTATACCAAAACCCAAGAAATTTATACCAAAATCCAAGCGATTTACACCAAAATCCAAGGGATTTATACCAAAATCCAAGCGATTTATACCAAAATCCAAGTGAATTATACCAAAATCCAAGCGATTTATAACATAATCCAAGCGATTTATACCAAAATCCAAGGGATTTATACCAAAATCCAAGTGATTTATACCAAAATCCAAGGGATTTATACCAAAATCCAAAGGATTTATACCAAAATCCAAGGGATCTGTACCAAAATCCAAGGGATTTATACCAAAATCCAAGCCATATATACCAAAATCCAAGGGATTTATACCCAAATCCAAGGAATTTATACCAAAATCCAAGGGATTCATACCAAAATCCAAGAGATTTATACCAAAATCCAAGGGATTTATACCAAAATCCAAGCGATTTATACCAAAATCTAAAGGATTTATGCCAAAATCCAAAAGATTTATACCAAAATCCAACGGATTTATACCAAAATCCAAGGGATTTATACCAAAACTCAAGAGATTTATACCAAAATCCAAGCGATTTATACCAAAATCCAAAGGATTTATACCAAAATCCAAGGGATTTATACCAAAATCCAAGGGATTTATACCAAAACCCAAGAGATTAATACCAAAATCAAAGGGATTGTTACCAAAATCTAAGGGTTTTATACCAAAATCCAAAGGATTTATACAAAAATCCAAAAGATTTATATCAAAATCCAAAGGATTTATACCAAAATCCAAGGGATTTATACCAAAATCCAATGGATTTATACCAAAATCCAAAGGATTTATACCAAAATCCAAGCGATTTATACCTAAATCCAAGCGATTTATACCAAAATCCAAGGGATTTATACCAAAATCTAAGGGATTTATACCAAAATCCAAAGGATTTATACCAAAATCCAAGCGATTTATATCAAAATCCAAGTGATTTATACCAAAATCCAAGGGATTTATACCAAAATGCAAGGGATTTATACCAAAATCCAATGGATTTATACCAAAATCCAAAGGATTTATACCAAAATCCAAGCGATTTATACCAAAATCCAAGCGATTTATACCAAAATCCAAGGGATTTATACCAAAATCCAAGGGATTTATACCAAAATCCAAGGAATTTATACCAAAATCCAAGCGATTTATACCAAAATCCAAGCGATTTATACCAAAATCCAAGGGATTTATACCAAAATCCAAGGGATTTATACCAAAATCCAAGGGATCTATACCAAAATTCAAGCGATTTATACCAAAATCCAAGTGATTAATACGAAAATCCAAGGGATTTATACCAAAATCCAAAGGATTTATACCAAAATCCAAGGGATTTATACCAAAATCCAAGGGACTTATACCAAAATCCAAGCGATTTATACCAAAATCCAAGGGGTTTGTACCAAAATCCAATGGATTTATACCAAAATCCAAGCGATTTATACCAAAATACAAGCGATTTACACCAAAATCCAAGGGATTTATACCAAAATCCAAGAGATTTATACCAAAATCCAAGCGATTTATACCAAAATCCAAGCGATTTATACCAAAATCCAAGGGATTTATACCAAAATCCAAGGGATTTATACCAATATCCAAGGGATTTATACCAAAATCCAAGCGATTTATACCAAAATCCAAAGGATTAATACCAAAATACAAGGGATTTATACCAAAATCCAAGCGATTAACACCAAAATCCAAGGGATTTATACCAAAATCCAAGCGATATATACCAAAATCCAAGTGATTTATACCAAAATCCAAGGGATATATACCAAAATCAAGCGATTTATAACATAATCCAAGCGATTTATACCAAAATCCAAGGGATTTATACCAAAATCCAAGGGATTTATACCAAAATCCAAGTGATTTATACCAAAATCTAAAGGATTTATACCAAAATCCAAAAGATTTATACCAAAATCGAAAGGATTTATACCAAAATCCAAGGGATTTATACCAAAACCCAAGAGATTTATACCAAAATCCAAGCGAATTATACCAAAGTCCAAAGGATTTATACCAAAATCAAACGGATTTATACCAAAATCCAAGGGATTTATACCGAAATCGAAGTGATTTATACCAAAATCCAAGCGATTTATACCAAAATCCAAGGGATTTATTCCAAAATCCAAGGGATTTATACCAAAATCCAAGAGATTTATACCAAAATCCAAGCGATTTATACCAAAATCCAAGAGATTTATACCCATATCCAAGGAATTTATACCAAAATCCAAGGGATTCATACCAAAATCCAAGAGATTTATACCAAAATCCAAGCGATTTATACCAAAATCTAAATGATTTATACCAACATCGAAGAGATTTATACCGAAATCCAACTGATTTATATCAAAATCCAAGCGATTTATACCAAAATCCAAGGGATTTATACCAAAATCCAAAGGATTTATACCAAAATCCAAGAGATTTATACCAAAATCCAAGGGATTGTTACCAAAATCTAATGGTTTTATACCAAAATCCAAAGGATTTATACCAAAATCCAAAAGATTTATACCAAAATCCAAAGGATTTATACCAAAATCCAAGGGATTTATACAAAAATCCAATGGATTTATACCAAAATCCAACGGATTTATACCAAAATCCAAGGGATTTATACCAAAATCCAAGCGATTTATACCAAAATCCAAGGGATGTATACCAAAATCCAAGGGATTTACACCAAAATCCAAGCGATTTATACCAAAATCCAAGCGATTTATACCAAAATCGAAGGGATTTATACCAAAATCCAAGGGATTTATACCAAAATCCAAGGGATTTATACCAAAATCCAAGGGATTTATACCAAAATCCAACGGATTTATACCAAAATCCAAGGGATTTATACCAAAATCCAAGCGATTTATACCAAAATCCAAGGGGTTTATACCAAAATCCAAGGGATTTATACCAAAATCCAAGCGATATACACCAAAATCCAAGCAATTTACACCAAAATCCAAGGGATTTATACCAAAATCCAAGCGATTTATACCAAAATCCAAGAGATTTATACCAAAATCCAAGCGATTTATAACATAATCCAAGCGATTTATACCAAAATCCAAGGGATTTATACCAAAATCCAAGGGATTTATACCAAAATCCAAGCGATTTATACCAAAATCCAAGGGGTTTATACCAAAATCCAAGGGATTTATACCAAAATCCAAGCGATTTATACCAAAATCCAAGCGATTTACACCAAAATCCAAGTGATTTATACCAAAATCCAAGCGATATATACCAAAATCCAAGTGATTTATACTAAAATCCAAGGGATTTATACCAAAATCCAAAGGATTTATACCAAAATCCAAGGGATTTATACCAAAATCAGAGGGATTTATACCAAAATCCAAGGGATTTATACCAAAATCCAAGGGGTTTATACCAAAATCCAAGGGATTTATACCAAAATCCAAACGATTTATACCAAAATCCAAGCGATTTACACCAAAATCCAAGGGATTTATACCAAAATCCAAGCGATTTATACCAAAATCCAAGTGATTTATACCAAAATCCAAGCGATTTATAACATAATCTAAGCGATTTATACCAAAATCCAAGGGATTTATACCAAAATCCAAGGGATTTATACCAAAATCCAAGTGATTTATACCAAAATCCAAGCGATTTATACCAAAATCTAAGGGATTTATGCCAAAATCCAAAAGATTTATACCAAAATCCAACGGATTTATACCAAAATCCAAGGGATTTATACCAAAACCCAAGAGATTTATACCAAAATCCAAGCGATTTACACCAAAATCCAAGGGATTTATTCCAAAATCCAAGCGATTTATACCAAAATCCAAGTGATTTATACCAAAATCCAAGCGATTTATAACATAATCCAAGCGATTTATACCAAAATCCAAGGGATTTATACCAAAATCCAAGTGATTTATACCAAAATCCAAGGGATTTATACCAAAATCCAAAGGATTTATACCAAAATCCAAGGGATTTATACCAAAATCCAAGGGATTTATACCAAAATCCAAGATATATACCAAAATCAAAGGGATTTATACCCAAATCCAAGGAATTTATACCAAAATCCAAGGGATTCATACCAAAATCCAAGAGATTTATACCAAAATCCAAGCGATTTATACCAAAATCCAAGTGATTTATACCAACATCGAAGAGATTTATACCAATATCCAAGGGATTTATATCAAAATCTAAGCGATGTATACCAAAACCCAAGGGATTTATACCAAAATCCAAGTGATTTATACCAAAATCCAAGAGATTTATACCAAATTCCAGGGGATTTATACCAAAATCTAAGGGTTTTATACCAAAATCCAAAGGATTTATACCAAAATCCAAAAGATTTATACCAAAATCCAAAGAATTTATACCAAAATCCAAGGGATTTATACCAAAATCCAATGGATTTATACCAAAATCCAAAGGATTTATACCAAAATCCAAAAGATTTATACCAAAATCCAAGCGATTTATACCAAAATCCAAGGGATTTATACCAAAATCAAAGGGATTTATTCCAAAATCCAAGGGATTTATACCAAAATTTAAGCGATTTATACCAAAATGCAAGGGATTTATACCAAAATCGAAGGGATTTATACCAAAATCCAAGCGATTTATACCAAAATCCAAGGGATTTATACCAAAATCCAAAAGATTTATACCAAAATCCAACGGATTTATACCAAAATCCAAGGGATTTATACCAAAATCCAAGGGATTTATACCAAAATCCAAGGGGTTTATACAAAATCCAAGCGATTTATACCAAAATCCAAACGATTTATACCAAAATCCAAGCGATTTACACCAAAATCCAAGGGATTTATACCAAAATCCAAGCGATTTATACCAAAATCCAAGTGATTTATACCTCAAATCCAAGCGATTTATAACATAATCCAAGCGATTTATACCAAAATCGAAGAGATTTATACCAAAATCCAAGGGATTTATACCAAAATCCAAGCGATTTATACCAAAATCTAAAGGATTTATGCCAAAATCCAAAAGATTTATACCAAAATCCAACGAATTTATACCAAAATCCAAGGGATTTATACCAAAACCCAAGAGATTTATACCAAAATCCAAGCGATTTATACCAAAATCCGAAGGATTTATACCAAAATCCAAGTGATTTATACCAAAATCCAAGGGATTTATACCAAAATCCAAGAGATTTATACCAAAATCCAAGGGATTGTTACCAAAATCTAAGGGATTTATACCAAAATCCAAAGGATTTATACCAAAATCCAAAAGATTTATACCAAAATCCAAAGGATTTATACCAAAATCTCAATCATTTATACCAAAATCCAATGGATTTATACCAAAATCCAAAGGATTTATACCAAAATCCAAGCAATTTATACCAAAATCCAAGCGATTTATACCAAAATCCAAGGGATTTATACCAAAATCCAAGGGATTTATACCAAAATCCAAGTGATTTATACCAAAATCCAAGCGATTTATACCAAAATCCAAGTGATTTATACCAAAATCCAAGGGATTAATACCAAAATCCAAGCGATTTATACCAAAATCCAAGGGATTTATACCAAAATCCAAGTGATTTAAACCAAAATCCAAGCGATTTATACCAAATCCCAAGGGATTTATACCAAAATCCAAGGGATTTATACCAAAATCCAAGGGATTTATACCAAAATCCAAGGGATTTATACCAAAATCCAAGCGATTTATACCAAAATCCAAGGGATTTATACCAAAATCCAAGGGATTTATACCAAAATCCAAGGGATTTATACCAAAATCCAAAGGATTTATACAAAAATCCAAGCGATTTATACCAAAATCCAAGTGATTTATACCAAAATCCAAAGGATTTATACCAAAATCCAAAAGATTTATACCAAAATCCAAGCGATTTATACCAAAATCCAAGGGATTTATACCAAAATCCAAGGGATTTATTCCAAAATCCAAGGGATTTATACCAAAATTTAAGCGATTTATACCAAAATCCAAGGGATGTATACCAAAATCCAAGGGATTTACACCAAAATCCAAGCGATTTATACCAAAATCCAAGCGATTTATACCAAAATCGAAGGGATTTATACCAAAATCCAAGGGATTTATACCAAAATCCAAGGGATTTATACCAAAATCCAAGGGATTTATACCAAAATCCAACGGATTTATACCAAAATCCAAGGGATTTATACCAAAATCCAAGCGATTTATACCAAAATCCAAGGGGTTTATACCAAAATCCAAGGGATTTATACCAAAATCCAAGCGATATACACCAAAATCCAAGCAATTTACACCAAAATCCAAGGGATTTATACCAAAATCCAAGCGATTTATACCAAAATCCAAGAGATTTATACCAAAATCCAAGCGATTTATAACATAATCCAAGCGATTTATACCAAAATCTAAGGGATTTATACCAAAATCCAAGGGATTTATACCAAAATCCAAGCGATTTATACCAAAATCCAAGGGGTTTATACCAAAATCCAAGGGATTTATACCAAAATCCAAGCGATTTATACCAAAATCCAAGCGATTTACACCAAAATCCAAGTGATTTATACCAAAATCCAAGCGATATATACCAAAATCCAAGTGATTTATACTAAAATCCAAGGGATTATTACCAAAATCCAAGGGATTTATACCAAAATCCAAGGGATTTATACCAAAATCCAAGGGATTTATACCAAAATCCAAGGGATTTATACCAAAATCCAAGCGGTTTATACCAAAATCCAAGGGATTTATACCAAAATCCAAGCGATATACACCAAAATCCAAGCAATTTACACCAAAATCCAAGGGATTTATACCAAAATCGAAGGGATTTATACCAAAATCCAAGCGATTTATACCAAAATCCAAGGGATTTATACCAAAATCCAAAAGATTTATACCAAAATCCAACGGATTTATACCAAAATCCAAGGGATTTATACCAAAATCCAAGGGATTTATACCAAAATCCAAGGGGTTTATACAAAATCCAAGCGATTTATACCAAAATCCAAACGATTTATACCAAAATCCAAGCGATTTACACCAAAATCCAAGGGATTTATACCAAAATCCAAGCGATTTATACCAAAATCCAAGTGATTTATACCTCAAATCCAAGCGATTTATAACATAATCCAAGCGATTTATACCAAAATCCAAGAGATTTATACCAAAATCCAAGGGATTTATACCAAAATCCAAGCGATTTATACCAAAATCTAAAGGATTTATGCCAAAATCCAAAAGATTTATACCAAAATCCAACGAATTTATACCAAAATCCAAGGGATTTATACCAAAACCCAAGAGATTTATACCAAAATCCAAGCGATTTATACCAAAATCCAAACGATTTATACCAAAATCCAAGTGATTTATACCAAAATCCAAGGGATTTATACCAAAATCCAAGAGATTTATACCAAAATCCAAGGGATTGTTACCAAAATCTAAGGGTTTTATACCAAAATCCAAAGGATTTATACCAAAATCCAAAAGATTTATACCAAAATCCAAAGGATTTATACCAAAATCTCAATCATTTATACCAAAATCCAATGGATTTATACCAAAATCCAAAGGATTTATACCAAAATCCAAGCAATTTATACCAAAATCCAAGCGATTTATACCAAAATCCAAGGGATTTATACCAAAATCCAAGGGATTTATACCAAAATCCAAGGGATTTATACCAAAATCCAAGCGATTTATACCAAAATCCAAGTGATTTATACCAAAATCCAAGGGATTAATACCAAAATCCAAGCGATTTATACCAAAATCCAAGGGATTTATACCAAAATCCAAGTGATTTAAACCAAAATCCAAGCGATTTATACCAAATCCCAAGGGATTTATACCAAAATCCAAGGGATTTATACCAAAATCCAAGGGATTTATACCAAAATCCAAGGGATTTATACCAAAATCCAAGCGATTTATACCAAAATCCAAGGGATTTATACCAAAATCCAAGGGATTTATACCAAAATCCAAGGGATTTATACCAAAATCCAAAGGATTTATACAAAAATCCAAGCGATTTATACCAAAATCCAAGTGATTTATACCAAAATCCAAGGGATTTATACCAAAATCCAAGGGATTTATACCAAAATCCAAGGGATTTATACCAAAATCAATGGGATTTATACCAAAATCCAAGCGATTTATACCAAAATCCAAGGGGATTATACCAAAATCCAAGGGATTTATACCAAAATCCAAGCGATTTATACCAAAATCCAAGCGATTTACACCAAAATCCAAGGGATTTATACCAAAATCCAAGGGATTTATACCAAAATCCAAGCGATTTACACCAAAACCCAAGCGATTTATACCAAAATCCAAGCGATTTATACCAAAATCCAAGTGATTTATACCAAATTCCAAGCGATTTATAACATAATCCAAGCGATTTATACCAAAATCCAAGGAATTTATACCAAAATCCTAGGGATTAATACCAAAATCAAATGGATTTTTACCAAAATCCAAGGGATTTATACCAAAATCCAAAGGGATTATTACCAAAATCTAAGGGTTTTATACCAAAATCCAAAGGATTTATACCAAAATCCAAGAGATTTATACCAAAATCCATGGTATTTATACCAAGACCCAAGGGATTTATACCAAAATCCAAGGGATTTATACCAAAATCCAAAGGATTTATACCAAAATCCAAGGGATTTATACCAAAATCCAAGGGATTTATACCAAAATCCAATCGATTTATACCAAAATCCAAGCGATTTATACCAAAATCCAAGGGATATATACCAAAATCCAAGCGATTTATACCAAAATCCAAGCGATTTATACCAAAATCCAAAGAATTTATACCAAAATCCAAGGGATTTATACCAAAATCCAAGCGATTTATACCAAAATCCAAGGGATTTATACCAAAATCCACGGGATTTATACCAAAATCCAATCGATATATACCAAAATCCAAGAAATTTATACCAAAATCCAAAGGATTTATACCAAAATCCAAGGGATTTATACAAAAATCCAAGGGATTTATACCAAAATCCAAGGGATTTATACCAAATTCCAAGGGATTTATAACAAAATCCAAGCGATTTATACCAAAATCCAAGGGATTTATACCAAAATCCAAAAGATTTATACTAAAATCCAAGCGACATATACCAAAATCCAAGAAATTTATACGAAAATCGAAGGGATTTATACCAAAATTCAAGTGATTTATATCAAAATCCAAGCGATTTATACCAAAATCCAAGGTATTTATACCAAAATCCAAGGGATTTATACCAAAATCCAAGGAATTTATACCAAAATCCAAGGGATTCATACCAAAATCCAAGGGATTTATACCAAAATCCAAGGTATTTATACCAAAATCCAAGGGATTTATACCATAATCCAAAGGATTTATACCAAAATCCAAGGGATTTATACCAAAATCCAAGCGATTTATACCAAATTCCAAGTGATTTATACCAAAATCCAAGGGATTTATACCAAAATCCAAGGGATTTATTCCAAAATCCAAGGGATTTATACTAAAATCCAAGCGATTTATACCAAAATCCAAGGGATATATACCAAAATCCAAGGGATTTATACCAAAATCGAAGGGATTTATACCAAAATCCAACTGATTTATATCAAAATCCAAGCGATTTATACCAAAATCCAAGCGAATTATACCAAAATTCAACGGATTTATACCCAAATCCAAGGAATTTATACCAAAATCCAAGGGATTCATACCAAAATCCAAGGGATTTATACCAAAATCCAAGGCATTTATACCAAAATCCAAGTGATTTATACCAAAATCGAAGGGATTTATACCAAAATCCAACTGATTTATATCAAAATCCAATTGATTTATACCAAAACCCAAGGGATTTGTACCAAAATCCAAGTGATTTATACCTAAATCCAAGGGATTTATACCAAAATCCAAGGGATTTATACCAAAATTCAAGGGATTTATACCTAAATCCAAGGGATTTATACCAAAATCCAACTGATTTATATCAAAATCCAAGCGATTTATACCAAAATTCAAGCGATTTATACCAAAATCCAAGCGTTTTATACCAAAATCCAAGAGATTATTACCAGAATCTAAGGGTTTTATACCAAAATCCAAGTGATTAATACCAAAATCCAAGAGATTTATACCAAAATCTAAGGTATTTATACCAAAACCTAAGGGATTTGTACCAAAATCCAAGAGATTTATACCAAAATCCAAAGGATATATACCAAAATCCAAGGGATTTATACCAAAATCCACGGGATTTATACCAAAATCCAAGGGATTTATACCAAAATCCAAGGGATTTATACCAAAATCCAAGGGATTTATACCAAAATCCAAATGATTTATACCAAAATCCAAGGGATTTATACCAAAATCGAAGGGATTTATTCCAAAATCCAAGCGATTTATACCAAATTCCAAGGGATTTTTACCAAAATCCAAGCGATTTATACCAAAATCGAAGGGATCTATACCAAAATCCAACGAATTTATACCAAAATCAAAGGAATTTATACCAAAATTTAAGGAATTTATATCAAAATCCAAGTGATTTATACCAAAATCCAAGGAATTTATACCAAAATCCAAGTGTTATATACCAAAATCCAAGCGATTTGTACCAAAATCCAAGGGATTTATTCTAAAATCATAGGCATTTATACCAAAATCTAAGGTATTTATACCAAAACCCAAGGGATTTATACCAAAATCCAAGGGATTTATACCAAAATCCAAGGGATTTATACCAAAATCCAAGGGATTTGTACCAAAATCCAAGGGATTTATACCAAAATCCAAGCGATTTATACCAAAATCCAAGCGATATATACCAAAATCCAAGAAATTTATACCATAATCGAAGGAATTTATACCAAAATCCAACTGATTTATATCAAAATCCAGGCGATTTATACCAAAATCTAAACGATTTATACCAAAATCCAAGGGATTTATACCAAAATCCAAGGTATTTATACCAAAAATAAATCCCTTAGATTTTGGTATAAACCCCTTGGATTTTGGTATAAATCGCTTGAATTTTGGTATAAATCCCTTGGATTTTGGTATAAATCCCTTGGATTTTGGTATAAATCCCTTGGATTTTGGTATAAATCTTTTGGATTTTGGTATAAATCCCTTGGATTTTGGTATAAATCACTTGGATTTTGGTATAAGTCGCTTGGATTTTGGTATAAATCCCTTGGATTTTGATATAAATCCCTTGGATTTTGGTATAAATCTCTTCGATGTTGGTATAAATCACTTGGATTTTGATATAAATCGCTTGGATTTATGTATAAATCTCTTGGATTTTGGTATGAATCCCTTAGATTTTGGTATAAATTCCTTGGATTTGGGTATAAATCCCTTGGATTTTGGTATATATTGCTTGGATTTTGGTATAAATCCCTTGGATTTTGGTATAAATCCCTTGGATTTTGGTATAAATCCGTTGGATTTTGGTATAAATCCCTTGGATTTTGGTATAAATCGCTCGGATTTTGGTATAAATCGCTTGGATTTTGGTATAAATCCCTTGGATTTTGGTATAAATCCATTGGATTTTGGTATAAATCCCTTGGATTTTGGTATAAATCCTTTGGATTTTGGTATACATTTTTTGGATTTTGGTATAAATCCTTTGGATTTTGGTATAAAACCCTTTGATTTTGGTAACAATCCCTTGGATTTTGGTATAAATCTCTTGGATTTTGGTATAAATCACTTGGATTTTGGTATAAATCCCTTGGATTTTGGTATAAATCGCTTAGATTTTGATATAAATCCCTTGGATTTTGGTATAAATCTCTTCGGTGTTGGTATAAATCACTTGGATTTTGGTATAAATCGCTTGGATTTTGGTATAAATCTCTTTAATTTTGGTACGAATTCCTTGGATTTTGGTATAAATTCCTTTGATTTTGTTCTAAATCCCTTGGATTTTGGTATATATGGCTTGGATTTTGGTATAAATCCCTTGGATTTTGGTATAAATCCCTTGGAATTTGGTATAAATCCTTTGGATTTTGGTATAAATCCCTTGGATTTTGGTATAAATCACTTGGATTTTGGTATAAATCCCTTGGATTTTGGTATAAATCGCTTGGATTATGTTATAAATCGCTTGGATTTTGGTATAAATTTCTTGGATTTTAGTATAAAACGCTTGGATTTTGGTATAAATCCCTTGGATTTTTGTGTAAATCGATTGGATTTTGGTATAAATCTCTTGGGTTTTGGTATAAATCCCTTGGATTTTGGTATAAATCGCTTGGATTATGTTATAAATCGCTTGGATTTTCGTATAAATCACTTGGATTTTGGTATAAATCGCTTGGATTTTGGTATATATCCCTTGGATTTTGGTGTAAATCGCTTGGATTTTGGTATAAATCGTTTGGATTTTGGTATAAATCCCTTGGATTTTGGTATAAACCCCTTGGATTTTGGTATAAATCGCTTGGATTTTGGTATAAATCCCTTGGATTCTTGTATAAATCCCTTGGATTTTGGTTAAATCCTTTGGATTTTTGTATAAATCCCTTGGATTTTGGTATAAATCACTTGGATTTTGGTATATATCGTTTGGATTTTGAAATAAATCCCTTGGATTTTGGTGTAAATCGCTTGGATTTTGGTATAAATCGATTGGATTTTGGTATAAATCCCTTGGATTTTGGTATAAACCCCTTGGATTTTGGTATAAATCGCTTGGATTTTGGTATAAATCCCTTGGATTTTGGTATAAATTCCTTGGATTTTGGTATAAATCGCTTGGATTATGTTATAAATCGCTTGGATTTTGGTATAAATCACTTGGATTTTGGTATAAATCGCTTGGATTTTGGTATAAATCGCTTGGGTTTTGGTGTAAATCGCTTGGATTTTGGTATATATCGCTTGGATTTTGGTATAAATCCCTTGGATTTTGGTGTAAATCGCTTGGATTTATGTATAAATCGCATGGATTTTGGTATAAATCCCTTGGATTTTGGTATAAACCCCTTGGATTTTGGTATAAATCGCTTAGATTTTGGTATAAATCCCATTGATTTTGGTATAAATCCCTTGGATTTTGGTATAAATCCTTTGGATTTTGGTATAAATCCCTTGGATTTTGGTATAAATCACTTGGATTTTGGTATAAATCGCTTGGATTTTGGTATAAATCCAAAGGATTTATACCAAAATCCAAGCGATTTATACCAAAATCCAAGTGATTTATACCAAAATCCAAGGGATTGATACCAAAATCCAAAGGATTTATACCAAAATCCAAGGGATTTATACCAAAATCAATGGGATTTATACCAAAATCCAAGCGATTTATACCAAAATCCAAGGGGTTTATACCAAAATCCAAGGGATTTATACCAAAATCCAAGCGATTTATACCAAAATCCAAGCGATTTACACCAAAATCCAAGGGATTTATACCAAAATCCAAGCGATATATACCAAAATCCAAGCGATTTACACCAAAACCCAAGCGATTTATACCAAAATCCAAGCGATTTATACCAAAATCCAAGTGATTTATACCAAAATCCAAGCGATTTATAACATAATCCAAGCGATTTATACCAAAATCCAAGGAATTTATACCAAAATCCAAGGGATTTATACCAAAATCCAAGCGATTTATACCAAAATCCAAGGGGTTTATACCAAAATCCAAGGGATTTATACCAAAATCCAATCGATTTATACCAAAATCCAAGCGATTTACACCAAAATCCAAGGGATTTATTCCAAAATCCAAACGATATATACCAAAATCCAAGTGATTTATACCAAAATCCAAGGGATCTATACAAAAATCCAAAGGATTTAACCAAAATCCAAGGGATTTATACCAAAATCCAAGGGATTTATACCAAAATCCAAGCGATTTATACCAAAATCCAAGGGGTTTATACCAAAATCAAAGGGATTTATACCAAAATCCAAACGATTTATACCAAAATCCAAGCGATTTACACCAAAATCCAAGGGATATATACCAAAATCCAAGCGATTTATACCAAAATCCAAGTGATTTATACCAAAATCCAAGCGATTTATAACATAATCCAAGCGATTTATACCAAAATCCAAGGGATTTATACCAAAACCCAAGAGATTTATACCAAAATCCAATCGATTTACACAAAAATCCAAGGGATTTATACCAAAATCCAAGCGTTTTATACCAAAATCCAAGGGATTTATACCAAAATCCAAGCGATTTATAACATAATCCAAGCGATTTATACCAAAATCCAAGGGATTTATACCAAAATCCAAGTGCTTTATACCAAAATCCAAGGGATTTATACCAAAATCCAAAGGATTTATACCAAAATCCAAGGGATTTATACCAAAATCCAAGGGATTTATACCAAAATCCAAGCCATATATACCAAAATCCAAGTGATTTATACCCAAATCAAAGGAATTTATACCAAAATCCAAGGAATTCATACCAAAATTAAAGAGATTTATACCAAAATCCAAGCGATTTATACCAAAATCCAAGTAATTTATACCAACACCGAAAAGATTTATACCAAAATCCAAGGGATTTATATCAAAATCTAAGCGATTTATACCAAAATCCAAGGGATTTATACCAAAATCCAAGTGATTTATACCAAAATCCAAGAGGTTTATACCAAAATCCAAGGGATTGTTACCAAAATCAAAGGGTTTTATACCAAAATCCAAAGGATTTATACCAGAATCCAAAAGATTTATACCAAAATCCAAGGGATTTATAACAAAATCCAATGGATTTATACCAAAATCCAAAGGATTTATACCAAAATCCAAGCGATTTATACCAAAATCCAAGCGATTAATACCAAAATCCAAGGGATTTATACCAAAATCCAAACGATTTATACCAAAATCCAAGGGATTTATACCAAAATCCAAGGGATTTATACCAAAATCCAAGCGATATATACCAAAATCCAAGGGATTTATACCCAAATCCAAGGAATTTATACCAAAATCCAAGGGATTCATACCAAAATCCAAGAGATTTATACATAAATCCAAGCGATTTATATCAAAATCCAAGTGATTTATACCAACATCGAAGAGATTTATACCAAAATCCAAGGGATTTATATCAAAATCCAAGGGATTTATACCAAAATCCAAGCGACTTATACCAAAATCCAAGTGATTTATACCAAAATCCAAAGGATTTATACCAAAATCCAAAGGATTTATACCAAAATTCAAGGGATTTATACCAAAATCCAAGGGATTTATACCAAAATCCGAGGGATTTATACCAAAATTCAAGCGATTTATACCAAAATCCAAGGGGTTTATACCAAAATCCAAGGGATTTATTTTTGGTATAAATACCTTGGATTTTGGTATAAATCCCTTGGATTTTGGTATAAATCGCTTAGATTTTGGTATAAATCGCCTGGATTTTGATATAAATCAGTTGGATTTTGGTATAAATTCCTTCGATTATGGTATACATTTCTTGGATATTGGTATATATCGCTTGGATTTTGGTATAAATCGCTTGGATTTTGGTATAAATCCCTTGGATTTTGGTACAAATCCCTTGGATTTTGGTATAAATCCCTTGGATTTTGGTATAAATCCCTTGGGTTTTGGTATAAATACCTTAGATTTTGGTATAAATGCCTTGGATTTTAGTATAAATCCCTTGGATTTTGGTACAAATCGCTTGGATTTTGGTATATAACACTTGGATTTTGGTATAAATTCCTTGGATTTTGGTATAAATCACTTGGATTTTGATATAAATTCCTTAAATTTTGGTATAAATTCCTTTGATTTTGGTATAAATTCGTTGGATTTTGGTATAGATCCCTTCGATTTTGGTATAAATCGCTTGGATTTTGGTATAAATCCCTTGGAATTTGGTATAAATCGCTTGGATTTTGGTATAAATCCCTTGGATTTTGTTATAAATCGCTTGGATTTTGGTATAAATCACTTGGATTTTGGTATAAATCCCTTGGATTTTGGTATAAATCCCTTGGATTTTGGTATAAATCCCTTGGATTTTGGTATAAATCCCTTGGATTTTGGTATAAATCCCTTGGATTTTGGTATAAATCCTTTGGATTTTGGTATAAATCCCTTGGATTTTGGTATAAATCCTTTGTGTTTTGGTATAAATCTCTTGGATTTTGGTACAAATCCCTTAGGTTTTGGTATAAATACCTTAGATTTTGGTATAAATCTCTTGGATTTTGGTATTAATCACTTGGATTTTGGTATAAAACCCTTAGATTCTGGTAATAATCTCTTGGATTTTGATATAAAACGCTTGGATTTTGGTATAAATCGCTTGAATTTTGGTATAAATCGCTTGGATTTTAATATAAATCAGTTGGATTTTGGTATAAATCCCTTGGATTTAGGTATAAATCCCTTGGATTTTGGTATAAATCCCTTGGATTTTGGTATAAATTCCTTGGATTTTGGTATAAATCCCTTGGATTTTGGTACAAATCCCTTGGGTTTTGGTATAAATCCATTGGATTTTGATATAAATCAGTTGGATTTTGGTATAAATCCCTTCGATTTTGGTATAAATCACTTGGATTTTGGTATAAATGCCTTGGATTTTGGTATAAATCCCTTGGATTTTGGTATGAATCCCTTGGATTTTGGTATAAATTCCTTGGATTTGTGTATAAATCCGTTGAATTTTGGTATAATTCGCTTGGATTTTGGTATAAATCGCTTGGATTTTGATATAAATCAGTTGGATTTTGGTATAAATCCCTTCGATTTTGGTATAAATTTCTTGGATTTTGGTATATATCCCTTGGATTTTGGTATAAATCGCTTGGATTTTGGTATAAATCACTTTGATTTTGGAATAAATCCCTTGGATTTTGGTATAAATCCCTTGGATTTTGGTATAAATCCCTTGGAATTTGGTATAAATCCCTTGGATTTTGGTATAAATCCCTTGGATTTTGGTATAAATCCTTTGGATTATGGTATAAATCCCTTGGATTTTGGTATAAATACCTTGGATTTTGGTATAAATCCCTTGGATTTTGGTATGAATCCCTTGGATTTTGGTATAAATTCCTTGGATTTTGGTATAAATCCCTTGAATTTTGGTAAACATACCTTGGATTTTGGTATAAATCGCTTGGATTGTGATATAAATCACTTGAATTTTGGTATAAATCCCTTCGATTTTCGTATAAATTTCTTGGATTTTGGTATATATCGCTTGGATTTTGGTATAAATCTTTTGGATTTTGGTATAAATCCCTTGGATTTTGGTATAAATCGCTTGGATTTTGTTATAAATCCCTTGGAATTTGGTATAAATCCCTTGGATTTTGGTATAAATCCCTTGGATTTTGTTATAAATCCCTTGGATTTTGGTATAAATCCTTTGGATTTTGGTATAAATTTCTTGGATTTTGGTATGGATCGCTTGGATTTTGGTATAAATCCCTTGGATTTTGGTATAAATCCCTTGGATTTTGGTATTAATCGCTTGGATTTTGGTATAAATCACTTGGATTTTGGTATAAATCCCTTTTATTTTGGTACATATCCCTTGGATTTTGGTATAAATCCCTTGGATTTTGGTATAAATTCCTTGGATTTTGGTATAAATCCATTGGATTTTGGTATAAATCACTTGGATTTTGGTATAAATCCCTTGGGTTTTGGTATAAATACCTTAGATTTTGGTATAAATGCCTTGGATTTTAGTATAAATCCCTTGGATTTTGGTACAAATCGCTTGGATTTTGGTATATAACACTTGGATTTTGGTATAAATCTCTTGGATTTTGGTATAAATCCTTTGGATTTTAGTATAAAACCCTTAGTTTTTGGTAATAATCCCTTGGATTTTGGTATAAATCCCTTGGATTTTGGTATAAATCCATTTGATTTTGGTATTAATCCCTAGGATTTTGGTATAAATGCCTTGGATATTGGTACAAATCGCTTGGATTTTGGTATAAATGCCTTGGATTTTGGTATTAATCGCTTGGATTTTGGTATAAATCCCTTGGATTTTGGTATAAATCCCTTTTATTTTGGTACATATCCCTTGGATTTTGGTATAAATCCCTTGGATTTTGGTATAAATTCCTTGGATTTTGGTATAAATCCATTGGATTTTGGTATAAATCCCTTGGATTTTGGTATAAATCCCTTGGATTTTGGTATTAATCGTTTGGATTTTGGTATAAATCGCTTGGATTTTGATATAAATCCCATGGATTTTGGTACAAATCCCTTGGATTTTGGTATGAATCACTTGGATTATGGTATAAATTCCTTGGATTTGGGTATAAATCCCTTGGATTTTGTTATAAATTCTTCGGATTTGGGTATAAATCCCTTGGATTTTGGTATAAATCGCTTGGATTTTGGTATAAATCGCTTGGATTTTGATATAAATCAGTTGGATTTTGGTATAAATCGCTTGGATTTTGGTATAAACCTCTTAGATTTTGGTATAAATCACTTGGATTTTGGTATAAATCTCTTGGATTTTGGTATAAATCCCTTGGAATTTGGTATAAATCCCTTGGATTTTGGTATAAATCTCTTGGATTTGGTATAAATCCCTTGGATTTTGGTATAAATCCTTTGGATTTTGGTATAAATCGCTTGGATTTTGTTATAAATCGCTTGGATTTTGGTATAAATCCCTTAGATTATGGTATGAATCCTTTGGATTTTGGTATAAATTCCTTGGATTTGGGTATAAATCCCTTGGATTTTGGTATAAATCGCTTGGATTTTGGTACAAATCCCTTGGATTTTGGTATAAATCCCTTGGATTTTGGTATAAATCCCTTGGATTTTGGTATAAGTCGCTTGGATTTTGGTATAAATCTCTTGGATTTTGGTATAAATCCCTTTGATTTTGGTATAAATCCCTTGGATTTTGGTATAAATCCCTTGGATTTTGGTATAAATCCCTTGGATTTTGGTATAAATCGCTTGGATTTTGGTAAAAATCACTTGGATTTTGGTATAGATTCCTTGGATTTTGGTATAAATCACTTGGATTTTGGTAAAAATTCCTTAAATTTTGGTATAAATCCCTTGGAATTTGGTATAAATTCGTGGGATTTTGGTATAGATCCCTTCGATTTTGGTAGAAATCCCTTGGATTTTGGTATAAATCGCTTGGATTTTGGTATAAATCCCTTGGATTTTGGTATAAATACCTTGGATTTTGGTATAAATCTTTTTTATTTTAGTATAAATCCCTTGGATTTTGGTATAAATCCGTTGGATTTTGGTATAAACCTTTTTTGGATTTTGGTATAAATCCCTTAGATTTTGGTATAAATCCCTTGGATTTTGGTATAAATCGCTTGGATTTTGGTATAAATCCCTTGGATTTTGGTATAAATCCCTTGGATTTTGTTATAAATCGCTTGGATTTTGGTATAAATCACTTGGATTTTGGTATAAATCCCTTGGATTTTGGTATAAACCCCTTGGATTTTGGTATAAATCGCTTGGATTTTGGTATAAATCGCTTGGATTTTGGTATAAATCGCTTAGATTTTGGTATAAACCCCTTGGATTTTGGTATAAATCCCTTGGATTTTGGTATAAATCCCTTGGATTTTGGTATAAATCGCTTGGATTTTTTTATAAATCCCTTGGATTTTGGTACAAATCCCTTGGGTTTTGGTATAAATACCTTGGATTTTGGTATAAATCTATTGGATTTTGGTATAAATCCTTTGGATTTTGGTATAAAACCCTTCGATTTTGGTACAAATTTGTTGGATTTTGGTATTAATCCCGTGGATATTGGTATAAATCCCTTGGATTTTGGTATAAATCCCTTTGATTTTGGTATAAATCTCTTGGATTTTGGTATAAATCCCTTTGATTTTGGTATAAATCCGTTGGATTTTTGTATAAATCCCTTGGATTTTGGTATAAAACCTTTGGATTTAAGTATAAATCCCTTGGATTTTGGTACAAATCCCTTGGGTTTTGGTATAAATACCTTGGATTTTGGTATTAATCTCTTGGATTTTGGTATTAATCCTTTGGATTTTGGAATAAATCCCTTCGATTTTGGTATAAATTTCTTGGATTTTGGTATAAATCCCTTAGATTTTGTTATAAATCGCTTGGATTTTGGTATAAATCCCTTGGATTTTGGTATAAATCGCTTGGATTTTGGTATAAATCCCTTGGATTTTGTTATAAATCGCTTGGATTTTGGTATAAATCACTTGGATTTTGGTATAAATCATTTGGATCTTGGTATAAATCCCTTGGATTTTGGTATATATCGCTTGGATTTTGGTATAAATCGCTTGGATTTTGGTATAAATCCCCTGGATTTTGGTATAAATCCCTTGGATTTTGGTATAAATCGCTTGGAATTTGGTATAAATCCCTTGGATTTTGGTATAAATCCCTTCGATTTTGGTATAAATTTCTTGGATTTTGGTATAAATCCCTTGGATTTTGGTATAAATCACTTGGATTTTGGTATAAATCCCCTGGATTTTGGTATAAATCCCTTGGATTTTGGTATAAATCGCTTGGAATTTGGTATAAATCCCTTGGATTTTGGTATAAATCCCTTCGATTTTGGTATAAATTTCTTGGATTTTGGTATTAATCCCTTAGATTTTGGTATAATTCGCTTGGATTTTGGTATAAATCCCTTGGATTTTGGTATAAATTCCTTGGATTTTGGTATTAATCCCTTAGATTTTGGTATAAATCTCTTGGATTTTGGTATAAATCCCTTAAATTTTGGTATAAATCGTTTGGATTTTGGTATAAATCCCTTGGATTTTGGTATAAATCGCTTGAATTTTGGTATAAATCCCTTGAATTTTGATATAAATCCCTTCGATTTTGGTATAAATCCCTTGGATTTTGGTATAAATCTCTTGGATTTTAGTATAAATCCCTTGGATTTTGGTATAAATCCCTTGGATTTTGGTATAATTCCCTTGGATTTGGTATAAATTTTTTCGATTTTGGTATAAATCCCTTAGATTTTGGTATAAATCACTTGGATTTTGGTATAAATCGCTTGGGTTTTGGTATAAATCTCTTGGATTTTGGTATAAATCTCTTGGATTTTGGTATAAATCGCTTGGATTTTGGTATAAATCCGTTGGATTTTGGTATAAATTCCTTGGATTTTGGTATAAAGTCCTTTGATTTTGGTATAAATCCCTTGGATTTTGGTATAAATCCCTTGGATTTTGGTATAAATCGCTTGGATTTTAGTATAAATCACTTGAATTTTGGTATAAATGGCTTGGATTTTGGTATAAATCGCTAGGATTTTGGTATAAATCCTTTGGATTTTGGTATAAATCGCTTGGATTTTAGTATAAATCTCTTGGATTTTGGTATGAATCGCTTTGATTTTGGTATAAATCACTTGGATTTTGGTATAAATCGCTTGGATTTTGGTATAAATCACTTGGATTTTGGAATAAATCTCTTGGATTTTGGTATAAATCATTGGGATTTGGGTACAAATCACTTGGATTTTGGTATAAATCGCTTGGATTTTGGTATAAATCCCTTGGATTTGGTATAAATCGCTTGGATTTTGGTATAAATCCCTTGGATTTTGGTATAAATCCCTTGGATTTTGGTATAAATCACTTGGATTTTGGTATAAATCCCTTGGATTTTGTTATTAATCGCTTGGATTTTGGTATAAATCACTTGGATTTTGGTATAAATTCCTTGGATTTTGGTATAAATCCCTTGGATTTTGGTATAAATCCCTTGGATTTTGGTATTAATCCCTTGAATTTTGGTATAAATGCCTTTGATTTTTGTATAAATCCCTTGGATTTTGGTATAAATCCCTTGGATTTTGGTATAAATCGTTTGGATTTTGGTATAAATCGCTTGGATTTTTGTATAAATCCCTTGGATTTTGGTATAAATCCCTTGGATTTTGGTATAAATCCCTTGGATTTTGGTATAAATCACTTGGATTTTGGTATAAATCCCTTGGATGTTGGTATAAATCACTTGGATTTTGGTATAAATCACTTGGATTTTGGTATAAATCGCTAGAATTTTGGTATAAATCCCTTAGATTTTTTTATAAATCCTTTAGATTTTGGTATAAATCACTTGGATTTTGGTATAAATCGCTTGGTTTTTTGTATACATCGCTTGGATTTTGGTATAAATTCCAGTTGACCAATTTTTATCAGTACGAAACCAAACTACCAAGAGGAAACTTGAGGAAGTTCACATTTTTGTAAAGGGTTGTGTGGCTTTGAACACACAAGTACCCTTGGGGTTAAAAATGGGGGGGTGAATGGATTTTCTACTTTATGGTAGAGATATTGTAAGTAAATGACTTCTTTTTTTGGTGGCCCGAAAGGTCTCAAACATTGTGAATGTCATAGAAAATAATATTTGTCTATAAAAAAGCCTTTGAGATAGTTACACTATTTTCAGCACTCATCTCGGCGGTTAGACTATAAAAAGGTTTAAGTATCGTGCACAGCTCCTTCAAAATGTGGAATTCAGCGGTCGTTGGCATTTCCAGCGGGATATATAAGAGAGCTACGGCTGCTTCGATTGGTTCTTGAAGCTTGCAAAATCTGAAATCAATTTAAAGATAAATAGTTCAAATAAAACATAAATATATAATATATAATATATATCATAAATATATAATATATGTTTATAAAATACCTTTCAAACATGAGAAATGTGGAATTCCATCTTGTAGCTACATCGTTAATTAGCTTTAAAGGAATAACTGTCTCACTGCCACTCAATTGAACTTGAAGTTGTCCCAGTTTAGCGGTGGCCTTGGGGCTTCGATGAAAATGCTCAACTACATTTTTCACTTTTTTCTGAATTTCTGCAATTTCAGATATGCCATCTTGAGCCACTAAATTTAATTTATGGGCAAAGCACCGTTGATTATCGTATCCTGCCGCGCTAACAGCTGATGAAATGTTTGCGGCATTGTCCGTTACGATGGCGTTTACCTTTCTTTCTATGTTCAAATTGCAGAAGCAAGTGCGCATTGCATCTTTAAGAAATTCGCTTGTATGGCTTGCTGCTGAAATATCGATGCAGTCCAGCAAGACATTTACCATCTCCCAATCACTATTAATAAAGCGACCAGTAACGGACATGTAGCTTTTTGTATTTGAGGATGTCCATATATCCGTTGCAATTGCCATCTTTTCCACTTGTTTAATACAATTTTTCACTTTCTCCAAACACTCCTCGTAAGCATTGGGTAATAAAGATTTTGTTAACATGGATCGAGCTGGGAGTTGGTAACTCGGATCGAGCGTTTTCGAATATTCAACAACTATATTCAACAATATTCAACTAATCATTAATATGTTATATAATTAATTTGTTATCAAATTATTATGCTTTTTTCAAAAAGAATTCCGATTTAATTAAGATCCGTTTAAATACGGAAGACATTACAACCTGTCATTATTTACATACACATTTGTGTATGGTGAAGTTAACTTGAGCGAAAAAAAAAATTTGAACTCGAAAGGGGTATGGTATTACGGCTGCCAACGTTGAAACACGACTTCACAGAAATTTATATAAACTCATCTAATACTCTGTACGTGGAAACAGGTAAATGTATCAACAGATGTATATATGCATGCAAGACGGAAAAACCACGACGAGCACACAAAACGAAAGCATATAGGGCAGGAGAACGTTCACGAGATTTACATACACTACATACACAGTTGTTATCTTATTGTAACAACTGTCATTGTAAACATGACGTAGTAATTAACATTGATATTGTCCCAAGTGTCAAAACAAATGAAAACAAAAAGTTAATTTCCAAAATAATAACTGTATCCATAAAACACAATTTTTTTTAAAATAATAAATATTTTTTACTATACCAAATAAATCAAAAAACTTAATTTTACGCACATACATAAATAAAAAAAGTAAGGCGCAAAGAAATCAAATATGGACGTCGATTGATTTTTTAAAATCAGAGAATCACGACGAAAGAATTAAAGTGTGGCGTCCGACACACATTGTGGCAACAAATTGATCGTGCTATCAACAACCATTGTAGGTTTGAAAAATAATTAAAAGAACAAAATTCAATTTTTATTATATTTATTTTAAAAAAATTTGCGTAAAAATCATAGTATGTAATGGCGTTTTTAATAAAAAATTTCGCTTGATTTTAAGTACAACCAACACAATTGTGTGTATTGTTATAGTGTTTTTTTTCGAACGAAAATAAGTTTAAAAGGAATACACACTCTAGTACTTTTGCCATACCCACACAATTGTGTTATTAAAACTCAAAAGGGATATAGAACAGACGCGTTCTATTTTCTCTTATCCCTTTCCTGACCTGCATACACAATTGTGTATGTAAAGTTCGATTACGACAAACGAAGATATCAAACATAGAATTAGGTGGTAATTGAAGACCAGTGTACACAACAGTTTTTTGTTTTCGTCCGAAAAATAACAGTAACTATAATAATGATAAAATAATATGTTATCAAGAACAAATAAATAATATGTTATATAATTAATTTGTTAACAAATCATTATGCTTTTTTCAAAAAAAAATCCGATTTAACTAACATCCGTTAAAATACGGAAGACATTACAACCTGTCATAATTTACATACACCTTTGTGTATGGTGAAGTTAACTTAAACCAAAAAAAAAATTTTTTTGAACTCGAAAGGGTTATCTTATTTCATTTTCGTAATTAGATTTTCTGGCATAGGTGCCACTTTGGTCGTTTCTTTCGAACTTTTTTCGAAAAATTGCCGTTGTTTGTTTACTTTTTAGTTTTGACAACTAAGCTACACAGTTGAAATAGTTAAATTTGTATTAAAACATCTAACTTCACTCTTGTCTTATAGAAAAAAAAAATTGGAACACGATTTTACAAGGCAGTTTTCTATATTGATACATACTATTTAATATTTGGTAATACCGTAGATAAATGAGAAATATAAGAAAAATTCAGTAGGATTGTATGAGGTTGGGGAACATAAGTCATTTTCATTGAATGAATACAGAAAAATTGTTAGATTGTAAATTATATTTTAAAGTTTTTTAAACTGTCACAGAAATTATTTATACATTTAGTTTATATTACCTTATGTTGAATTCTATTTACTTTTCCAAATCAATGTTAAATTTATGGTTCAAATAGAACAAAAAATCAAAATTGATGCGGTTTTATGTATGTATTGGAGATATTAAATAGGATTTCGAAGTTAAGAAATGGCACGTCAAAACGATATCACTTGTACACTCCACCATACGAAATTATATGTATATATTTTTAAACGAATAATCGTTACATATTTATTAATGAACGATTAAAATATATTTCAATTAAATTTAAAACACATGCTTTAATTTACTAGTAATTTAACACACCAATTCTACAAAAATTGGCGTTTCATTTTGTAATGGTATTTCTCCATCAAAAAAAAAATTGACGAAAAAATTTACATTTTTTAATGTGAAACTCTATTTACCAAAATCCGGCAAAAAATTGATGTACATACATCAAAAATTTTGTTCTATTTGACAGAAAACATCAATTTTTTTTTTGATGTACATCAACTTAGTGGATTTGTTTGTGTAGTAGACGGATCATTTGGCAATAAAAATTAGAAACTTATGATATGATGATATGATATGATAGAGGCGTTGTTCAATCACGGGTTTGAACATGGAATAATTTATTATATATGTTCAAGCACATAACATTAGCGACACAAATGTGTCGAATCAGCAACAATAAGTATGCGAATAGCTAAATATTATTTGACGGCTTATATTTCCATTATTTCCGGCGCGCATACACTTATTAAATTCATAAGATCAGCAAAAGTATTGTCCATATAATGAATAACATAAACACATATTTTTTAATTTAGGTAAAATTGTAAGCTCAGCAACTTGATAGTTGTAATTATATGTATTAATTTTGTATATAAACCAAAAGAATCTAATAAAAATAAAGTAGTTTAAAACAACACTTCAGACTGTTATTGTCATAGCCCTCACCAGTGGTAAGCGGATAACAGTTCACTAAAATATCGAAAAGCTATATCAAACATCAACACTGATATAACATTGTCCTTCGACGACAAAACAACAACCTGAGGACTATATAAATTTCGAGCCAACAACCAACAGGCATCGAACCTAACAACCACAAAAACAGGCGGTATACAAAATACTTCGAGCTACTGGTCATAATCATTTCGAGCCACACTACAATAAAAATATGGATGCTTTATACAAAAAGCAATGTACGCGTGTCGAACAACTGCAGCGGTTAAAAACCAATTACAGCAAGGATTCCGAAAGTAGACGGACAACTGTTTACTTAGAAGATAAACTGGATAAACTAGATGACTGGTGGTCCAGTTACACGGATGCAGACAACGAAATGAAAGACCAACAGTTCGACGACCATCCAACGCATAGTTACTGGGCTGAGCGGGACACAGTAAAACAACTGTACACAACGTTCAAACGTGAGATAGAAAGGAAACTCGAAATAGCAACACGAGAGGAAATTCCAACGGGATCACCAACAAAAAAACCATTAACAACCGACCATAGTAGTGCTACAAACGATAGTAGTACCAACAGCAACCGCAGTACGACGAACAACTACGCGCTTGAACCAGAACAAGCACATCGGTACAAAACACAAGAGGTCAAAATGCGTCTTTGCTATAAGTTAATAGCCGATACAAATGAGCTGTTAGGAAAGCAGGGCAATCATGTCCAACTACAACATAAGCTGCAACAGCTGAATGCAAGGATAGCACAAATAGAACAACTGCACGAAGACATATTGGTGCACGCAAATGCAGGTGAAGAAGAACGTACAACTTACTTTACCGACGATTATTACTCTGCATTGGTCAACGAAAGTGAAACATTACGTTGTAAATTGGTTAAAAATGAACGCGGACAACAAACAACCGATAGTGAAAAAAGCAAGATAAAATTAAAACGGATTGAGATACCGCAGTTTTACGGAGAAACTCTGAAATGGGCAGCTTTCTACGATTTATTTAGAAAGTTGGTTCACGAAAATGACGATTTAAGCGACACCGTCAAGATGCACCAACTAAAAACAACAGTCCAAGGTAGTGCAGCTAGAATCATTGGTCATCTGGAAGCAACAGGGGTGAATTACCAAGATGCTTGGAAGCTATTGGTAAATCGGTACCAAAATAAGCGGCAAATGGCAACAACACATATCAACCACATTTTGAATTTCCCCAGCATGCATGCAGAATCAGCAACAACTATGAAATCGTTATACGATACATTAACGGAAAGCATGCATGCCATCAAAAACTTGGGCGTAATAACCATATCTTGGAATTACATAGTAATTCCAATTGTAATCAGAAAACTAGATAATGAAAGTTTGAGGCTGTTTGAGATGACCATTCCTGATCCTCGTGAGATGCCAACAATAGAGGAATTTCTGGCATTTTTGGAACGCAGATTCCAAGCCTTAGAAGCCGCCAGACCAAAATCACTCACCTTTCGCAATTCCGGACCAACTCAACAACCAGGCACCACTCCACAATTACCAAGACTTAAAAATCTACACGTAAAAGCTCAACGGACATGCATTAATTGCAAGCAGACACATGAACTTCAAGACTGCTTGAAGTTTCAACAAATGTCTACATTGGAACGTAGCAGATTGATCAATCAACACAATCTGTGTAAAATATGTTTGGAAAAATTTCATCAACCGTGTTTAAAATCAACACGATGTTTAGTATGCAAAGGAGCCCACCACACTCTCCTACACTCTAATAATCACCCACAACGTACAATGCTTACCAAAAGGGTGGATGACAATCCAAAAAAGGAAGCAAACGAAACATGCATTGTGACTAATCATTTTGTAAACCAATTTGAACAACCATCTGGTACACTATTGGCCACAGCAATGGTTGAGGTACAAAATGGAAAGCAACAACCAACCCTGTTACGAATGTTAATAGATCCCGGTTCACAAATCTCATTTATCACCAACGAGGCATCGAAGAAAATCAAACAACCGCCGATAAAAACGCATGTGGAGATTAGTGGCTTAAATGATAGCGATATCACGACTGCCACAAAATTAGTCACTTTTCGAGTAGGAGCACGATTTTCTTCAAACTTCTCCATGGAAATGGAAGCATTAGTATTGCCGAATATACTCGGCCACTACCTGAACAACATTTCGATAATCAAAGATGGGAACATTTAAATAATCTACTGTGGGCGGATCCAACTTACAACCAACCAAATAAAATTGACATTTTATTAGGTGCGGATTATTACCCAAATATCCTGATGAACCAAGTTATAAAAGGAAATCAAGGCGAACCAATCGCCCAACAAACGGAGCTAGGATGGATCATATTTGGAAATATTTTAAACGAAAAATCCCCGAGCGTCCAATCCATGGTTACCTTGGTAGATATTGAAAACCAGTTAAAGCGGTTCTGGGAAGTGGAAGAGATATCATCCAAAAACTTTATGACAGAAGAAGAAAGAATGTGTGAAGAGCATTATCGACAGAATTACTGTCGAACCACCGACGGCCGCTACATGGTACGTATTCCGTTTCAACAAAACATAACATCAATCGGTTCATCCAAACAACGAGCACTTGCTAGGTTCATTCAACTAGAACGATGTTTGTCAGTAGTTAATGAATTTTCTACTAGATATCGAGAGTGTATAGAAGGGTATTTCAACCAGGGACACCTCATTGAAAGTAATGGACATACGCAGAACGAATATTACATTCCTCACCACGCAGTAGTCAAAACCACCAGCACTACAACAAAATTAAGGGTAGTATTTGACGCATCAGCTAAGACCGATAAAAACGTTAGCCTAAATAAAACTCAACTCGTGGGTCCAAAATTACAAGAAGATCTGATGTCAATTTTAATTCGATGGAGAAAATACAAGGTGGCGTACACAGCAGATATAGAACAAATGTATAGACAGGTAAAAGTACATCCCGATGATCAACAATATCAGAAAATATTATGGAGGAAGACGCCAGATGAAGTTATAAAATCATACCAGCTAACAACCGTAACTTTCGGTATGTCATCTGCGCCATATCTGGCTATCAAGACATTGCAGCAATTAGCAACAGATGAAAAAGTGAAATTCCCGATTGCGGCCAACATAATAATGAGCGACTTCTACGTGGATGACGTATTATCAGGAGGTAACACCCTCGAAGAAGCTCAAAAAGCACAAAACCAACTTATCAGTGCACTTAAAACCGGAGGATTTAATCTAAGAAAATGGGTGTCTAATTATCCTCAACTATTAGAAGCTGTCGGTTCAGAGTCGAGAGCTCTCGAGCCGATCATAATTAACGACGATGCTGTAAAAACATTAGGATTGCTGTGGAACCCTACAACCGATACCTTCGAATTCAAGGTGAACCTTAACGAAAAAAATGGTATCATGACAAAAAGAAAGATGTTATCCGAATCATCAAAGGTTTTCGATCCATTAGGATGGTTGTCTCCAACCTTAATACAAGCCAAAATTTTAATGCAAACTCTATGGATCTCAGGCGTTACGTGAGATGAGAAGCTGCCTGAAGACGTCGAAAATAAATGCTGCCAATACTATGCCTCTCTCCCGAAGCTAGAGGCAATCAAAATCCCAAGGTGGATCAACTTCAACTCTACGTTACTAGGAGAGTTGCATGGATTTTGTGATGCTTCAGAAGCGGCTTATGCAGCAGTAATATATTTTTACGATAGATCGTTAAATAAGGCAACTTTGTTAACATCAAAAACCCGGGTGGCACCAATAGCAACCAAGTTAACGCTACCAAGGCTAGAGTTATGTGGAGCCAGTCTGCTTGCTAATCTAATGAGCAAGGTACAACAGGACATGAAATTCGATAAAACACCAACCTATTTTTGGACGGATTCTATGATTGTTTTGGGATGGGTGAAAAACAAGCCTCACAAATTTAAAACATTCGTAGCAAATCGAATCTCGGAAATCCAGAAGTTAACTGCCTCATCTCAATGGTTTTATTTAAAATCATCCGACAATCCCGCAGATTGTGCATCCCGGGGCATTGAAGCCAATCAATTAATCATATACAATTTATGGTGGAACGGTCCTCAACACGTCTTCAAAACGGCAATCCAACTAACACCAATGAAACTAGAAGGAACGCTAGATCAATTGGAGCTGAAACAACCGATTGTTGGGGCCACGACAGTGACATCAAATAACCCGATTGAGAATTTATATCGAAGGCATTCCAATTTCAATACAATAAAAAGGATTCTAGTATATGTATTGAGATTTATTGACAAAAGCCGAAGGAATACTATAAACAACCAAGAAGTTCCCACGACAGAAGAACTAAAAAAAGCTACCCAAGTATTGATCAAACTGGCACAGAGGCAACGCTTCAGGAACGAAATTTACGATCTTACAAACCAGAAAGGAGTGGCAAATAAAAGTAAGATTAAATCTTTGTCTCCTTTCATGCAGGATGATATCTTACGCGTTGGTGGCCGAGTCCAAAACACAACCTCTTGGAGCTACGACGAGAAACATCCGATTATTGTCCCAAGAGATCATCCCACTACTAAACTATTGATTGAACAAGCACATAAACAAACAATGCATGGAGGAACACAATTAACCCTGGCTCATCTTCGCACCAGGTACTGGATCATCCACGGTCGGAATCTAACAAGACATTTCATATCGAAATGTACAAGATGTCATCGTTTCAATGCAAAAACAGGAACACAGCTAATGGGTAATTTACCAGCCGCCTGGATTACTCCCGGAAGACCATTTTTGAAAACTGGAGTCGACTATGCGGGACCTCTTCTGATTCGAACAACAAAGGGAAGAGGTCACAAGGCACACAAGGGTTATTTAGCGATTTTTGTTTGTATGACAACCAAGGCCATACACATTGAGCCAGTCAGTGATCTAACTAGTGAAGCATTCATCGCGGCATACAAAAGATTCACTGCACGTAGAGGATTATGCAGTGATTTGTATAGCGACAATGGTACCAACTTTGTCGGTGCTAAAAATCAACTTGAACGCGAATTAGCTGCACTAATTCGTAATTCAAATAAGGAAATTGCGCAATTATTAGCAAATGATGAAACAACATGGCATTTTATACCACCGGCTGCACCACATTTTGGAGGACTATGGAAGCGGCAGTTAAGTCAGTAAAAAGATGCTTAATAAAAGTCATTGGAGAAGCAACATTGACTTTTGAAGAATTATCAACGGTTACTTCACTAATAGAAGCTTGCTTAAATTCAAGACCACTGGCACCACTATCAACCGATCCTACAGATGTTACCTTCTTAACGCCTGGACACTTTTTAATCGGTGCACCTCTAAAAGCAATTCCACAAGATGCAATAGCAGAAACTGTATAACACGGTATAACACGGTATAACACGTTGGAAACTTGTAGAAAAAATTAAACAAGATTTCTGGAGAAGATGGCATAGCGAGTACTTAAATCAATTTCAACATAGAAGAAAATGGTCAGATGAACAACCAAACATGAAGATAGGGGACCTGGTTCTCATCAAAGAGGACAAAATTCCTCCATTAAAGTGGCTAACTGGTCGAGTGATGGAAATACATCCAGGCATAGACCAAAAGGTTCTAGTAGTCTCACTTCGTGGCCCGGGAGGGACTCTTATAAAAAGACCGATTCACAAACTTTCACGACTACCAATAGAACATGAGAACGAAACCAACCAAACGAATACACATTCAGCGGTCGAGCAACCTCAACAACCAACGATACCTTTACGTGTTCAACCTCCCCGAGAAGTTAAAAAGAAAAGACAAGTATAGCACAATAAGGTAATATTCAAAAAAGGACCAACGATGAGACTAATAATCTTGATGCTCGGCATGATGCAAGGGCTTTTTTCCCTTGGAACATCTGAAAGCACTGTTGAACCGCTACCAACGGACGCCGGCATATATTTCCACAACACCGGAACTGTTAACCTGATGGCATTGCGGTGGAAAATAATTGTAAACTACAACCTATCAGGATATTGGGACGACATCAGCGCTATAGAATACTACATCAGTCATCTAAATAACACTTGTCAGACGGGATGGACGGGGGGGAAGAGACCAAAACTCTGTGATGTAGTGGTACACCAGCTAACTGAACAAATGCATTAAATTACATCGCAAAATGCCCTACTCAGGTCAACGAACAAGGACCACGCTCTGAGGAAACGTGACATAGGTGATACAATAGGATACATTCTCGGTGATGCGTTCGGCATCATGAATCAAAGAGATGCTTCACATATAGAGAATCAACTGGAAAAGGCAGAAGATAATGAAGAATATTTATTGGCATTAATCCAAAATCAAACGTCAATCATAGACTCAACAATAAATTTATTTAAACACGACAGAGAGACGACTGCTAATCATTTTAAAATTATCGCCCAGCAGTTCTTATATCTCGATGGAAAAATCCAACAATTATCCATAGATGGTGATCATTATGACAGGGTAAAATCTATTACAACATATACTATTCAAATAATGATGATCATGAGGCGAATAGCAGATAAACAACGAGTTATTATCGATGTTATTATAAATGCCCATCAAGGACATATCCATCCAGCCCTGTTGGCCCCTCAACAATTGAAAGAGGAAATCAACCGAATTAAGGATTATATTTCACCAACCATGATGATCCCTGAAGGCGATGACGATAATAGCCTTGGGCACATTTACAACCTGCTAACCGTGCAGACAAGAGTCACGAATAATCATATCCTCTTTCTCATCCAGATGCCTTTAGCATATTCGGAGACGTATCAATTATTTCACATAGTACCAATCCCAAAAATCGAAAATGGTCAATTACACATAATAATGCGAACAACAGAATACCTCATAGTAAATATGCATCGAGAACGTTTCGCTCCTCTAACTAACGATGAACTACAACAATGCGTTCAAATTAAAAATAATGGATATTTATGTACCATTTCTCCAATTTACAACATACAATCAAATCAGTCACAATGTGAAATGAACCTATTAAGACATATAGCGCAGAATTTGAACGGTTGTACAACAACTATATTGCACCAACGGAACTATTGGATGCCAGTAGACACAAACAAATGGCTATTTTCAGTAACAGCACCAAAAATCGTTGATCTAATATGTGATCGTCAGATAACCACAATGAAGCTGCAAAATTCTGGGATACTCAGTCTGGATCGGAAATGTACTTTAAAAAACGGGCATTTTTATCTCACAACTATCGACGAAAAATCCTATATGATTAATTCTTCTTTTGCTGCATCAATAAAGATTCAGAGTGAACTGAAAAACTCATCATATTTATCGGAGCTACCGACGATTCCATCAGAGAGAGGCACCAACAATTCAGCGGACCTCAGTTTAAATAAGGACATAATTAATCTTGAAACGGCCATTGCACAACAAAAATTAAAGGAAACGGCCTTACCTAAATCAATGGACTCTTCTAATAGAGGGCATCACATTCATCATTACGTGATGACTTACACCATGGTGATCATAGGACTGGTCATAATTTTGTTATATCTCTGCAGACGCAAGACAAATCACCGGGTTTCCTCCGAAGACATGTCACCACCACAACGACCAACGCCACGGCCAAGGTCTCTCAATTGTACAGCCCCGCAGTATGTTCAATCACGGGTTTGAACATGGAATAATTTATTATATATGTTCAAGCACATAACATTAGCGACACAAATGTGTCGAATCAGCAACAATAAGTATGCGAATAGCTAAATATTATTTGACGGCTTATATTTCCATTATTTCCGGCGCGCATACACTTATTAAATTCATAAGATAAGCAAAAGTATTGTCCATATAATGAATAACATAAACACATATTTTTTAATTAAGGTAAAATTGTAAGCTCAGCAACTTGATAGTTGTAATTATATGTATTAATTTTGTATATAAACCAAAAGAATCTAATAAAAATAAAGTAGTTTAAAACAACACTTCAGACTGTTATTGTCATAGCCCTCACCAGTGGTAAGCGGATAACAGTTCACTAAAATATCGAAAAGCTATATCAAACATCAACACTGATATAACAGGCGTACAGGCCAGCCATAACGGCGATCCTAGGTACGTTACCATAATCCTGAAATATCCACAATCAAATAACAAATTATATCTGAATGCGAATAATATTTCAGCATCATGCGGGCCCAGGCCCTGCCTGCATCCTTAACAGATAAGGTTATTTAGGAAAGGATGTTAGTCAAAGAAACAACTAGGGCGAACCGCAGCAAAGTCGTTATCTAACTACTACTTAAATATATTAAAATGTTAGTCTCAACTAAATTCACACTCTAGATTAGATTTTGTTAGTTTATTAATTTGGGTTAGTTTTGGTTGAGGTAAAGGATACTAATAATCATCATATGTAATCGGCATCAGTCATAATAGACTGGTTAGGTTATTTAATTCACATCTACGGGTCATCTCATCATATGCTGTTTGTAACCTTATTTTTGCCCAAGCGATTTATACCAAAATCCAAGCGATATATACCAAAATCCAAGGGATTTATACCCATATCCAAGGAATTTATACCAAAATCCAAGAGATTTACACCAAAATCCAAGGGGTTTATACCAAAATCCAAGCTATTTATACCAAAATCCAAGTGATTTATACCAAAATCCAAGGGATTTATACCAAAATCCAAAGGATTTATACCAAAATCCAAGAAATTTATACCAAAATCCAAGGGATTTATACCAAAATCCAAGTGATTTATACCAAAATCCAAGGGGTTTATACCAAAATCCAAGAAATTTATACCAAAATCAAAGCGATTTATACCAAAATCCAAGCGATTTACACCAAAATCCAAGAGAATTATACCAAAATCCAAGCGATTTATACCAAAATCCAAGTGATTTATACCAAAATCCAAGGGATTTATACCAAAATCCAAAGGATTTATACCAAAATACAAGGGATTTATACCAAAATCCAAGCGATATATACCAAAATCCAAGGGATTTATACCCAAATCCAAGCGATTTATACCAAAATCCAAGTGATTTATACCAACATCGAAGAGATTTATACCAAAATCCAAGGGATTTATATCAAAATCCAAGGGATTTATACCAAAATCCAAGGGATTTATACCAAAATCCAAGGGATTTATACCAAAATCCAAGAGATTTATACCAAAATCCAAGGGATTGTTACCAAAATCTAAGGGTTTTATACCAAAATCCAAAGGATTTATACCAAAATCCAAGAAATTTATACCAAAATCCAAAGGATTTATACCAAAATCCAATGGATTTATACCAAAATCCAAAGGATTTATACCAAAATCCAAAGGATTTATACCAAAATCCAAGTGACTTATACCAAAATCCAAGCGATTTACACCAAAATCCAAGGGATTTATACCAAAATCAAAGCGATATATACCAAAATCCAAGTGATTTATACCAAAATCCAAGGGATTTATACCAAAATCCAAAGGATTTATACCAAAATCCAAGGGATTTATACCAAAATCCAAGAAATTTATACCGAAATCCAAGGGATTTATACCAAAATCCAAGGGATTTATACCAAAATCGAAGGGATTAATACCAAAATCCAAGCGATTTATACCAAAATCCAAGGGGTTTATACCAAAACACAAGGGATTTGTACCAAAATCCAAGGGATTTATACCAAAATCCAAAAGATTTATACCAAAATCCAAGGGATTTATACCAAAATCCAAGCGATTTACACCAAAATCCAAGGGATTTATACTAAAATCCAAGCGATATATACCAAAATCCAAGTGATTTATACCAAAATCCAAGGGATTTATACCAAAATCCAAAGGATTTATACCAAAATCCAAGGGATTTATACCAAAATACAAGGGGTTTATACCAAAATCCAAGGGATTTATACCAAAATCCAAGCGATTTATACCGAAATCCAAGCGATTTACACCAAAATCCAAGGGATTTATACCAAAATCGAAGCGATTTATACCAAAATCCAAAGGATTTATACAAAAATCCAAGGGATTTATACCAAAATCCAAGGGATTTATACCAATATCCAAGTGATTTATACCAAAATCCAAGCGATTTATACCAAAATCCAAGGGATTTATTCCAAAGTCCAAGGGATTTATACCAAAATCCAAGCGATTTATACCAAAATCAGAGCGATTTATACCAAAATCCAAGGGATTTATACCAATATCCAAGGAATTTATACCAAAATCCAAGGGATTTATACCAAAATCCAAAGGATTTATACCAAAATCCAAGCGATTTATACCAAAATCCAAGTGATTTATACCAAAATCCTAGGGATTTATACCAAAATCCAAATGATTTATAACAAAATCCAAGGGATTTATACCAGAATCCAAGCGATTTATACCAAAATCCAAGCGATTTATACCAAAATCCAAGGGATTTATACCCAAATCCAAGGAATTTATACCAAAATCCAAGGGAATCATACCAAAATCCAAGAGATTTATACCAAAATCCAAGCGATTTATACCAAAATCCAAGTGATTTATAGCAACATCGAAGAGATTTATACCAAAATCCAAGGGATTTATACTTTTTACGCTATTGGCCGTAGGCACTTGGCGAAACACACTAATACTTAATAAAGACATTTTTATTAATCACTTGTTTTTTGTTTCGCAGTTATTTTGAATAATTTTCAAAAAGTTTAAAAAATCACTCGATCGATTTCGACTTGTTAGGTCATCATCAGGAGTATCTACTGATTTGTGTTAGTAAAAAATTTTGTTATATAGTAGAAAAAAGCAAAATATAAATAAAAGAAGGAGGGCAAAAAAAAATAAAAAATAAGCAATAAAAGCAAAATATAAATAAAAGAAGGAGGGCAAAAAAAAATAAAAATAAAAAATAAGCAATAAAAATTAATCTACGGATCGCGCAGGTGTGCGATGAGTCATAGGCTGAGTAACAAAATTCAAGGTATATTATTGCGTACGTGAGAATAGAAAAGGGCGGGATCTGTAATTGGTGAGAACCGGATTTCTCTCTGTTCGTTAAAGATATTTTGGTTAAGAAATATTGATTTTCTAATTTCGTAAGATTCTAAGGTATCTAAACGTCTGCCTTTGGGTTGTATATGTAATATATCTAAATTGTTCAAGCTAGCTGTATGATTTTCTGACGTTAAATGATTATGGAAAGTTGATTGGTTGCAACCAGATAAATGTTCCTTAGCTCTAACTCCAAAATTGCGCCCAGTCTGACCAATATAGGAGAAACTACAATCATTGCAATTGATCCTATAGACACCAGATTTGGAAAGGCGATCAACTCTAGGTTTATTGTTAAAAATCATTTTCTTTATTGTGTTATTATTATAAAATTTATTTATATTTTGCTTTTTTCTACTATATAACAAAATTTTTTACTAACACAAATCAGTAGATACTCCTGATGATGACCTAACAAGTCGAAATCGATCGAGTGATTTTTTAAACTTTTTGAAAATTATTCAAAATAACTGCGAAACAAAAAACAAGTGATTAATAAAAATGTCTTTATTAAGTATTAGTGTGTTTCGCCAAGTGCCTACGGCCAATAGCGTAAAAAGTATTAAGTTGGCAGATTTGGCCACCCTCGCCCTAATTTATCGTCGTTTGTTGGTAAGAATTTGTTATAATAATAATCTAATATGGTTTAACAGTAGTTGTAAAAAATTAAAATTGCTTCCTAACTATACTAACATTAAATGCAATAGTAAATCTTTGGAGGGAAGAAGAGCTATCAATCTAGCGCGTTGTAGCTGGAGGGATAACGAGCTGCGTAAAGGGTATGCTACCAGAAATAACTTATATCTCCATCTTAAAGTTGTTCACACTGAGTTAGCAATTCGTTTGCACTCTGTTGAGTTCGATTGGCTGGACAAAAAAGTTCGTGCAGAGGTAGCTGAAATTTCACATATTCAATATGTGAAACAAAAAGCTAAACTGGATGTGTTGCGAGATAAGTCTTATCCATTTAACCGTAGAGGTAATAGTGGTTCGTCTGATTTCCAATTTCATCCACGTTTTAAGAACTTGTCCTCAGTCGTTTTCCATGATACAGAGGTGCAAATGCTTAGCAACGGAGTGAATTTTGCCCCTACGCCAAATAAAATCGACCTTCGATCATTCGAGAATCTTGCTGTAGATGCCGAAACAGCCTTATCTAGCGAGATAACCCAAATAAAATCAGTGTGTGCGTTACAAATAAAGAAAGGTATTGATAACTCTTCTTCTCCGACAAACTCTTCTTCTTCTGCTGCTCCTAATACTAACCTCAAAGTGATTGGTGCGATAAAGAAAAAACTACGTGACCATGACCTAATAGCGTGTAAAGCGGATAAAGGCAATACAATTACCGTGCTCACAAAAGTCGATTACTGCAATAAAATCTCTGATTTTATTACAGAAAGCAAAGCAATAGAGCTTGGCAGAGATCCAACTAAGTCTTTTAAGACTGCGGCTAGTAAGTGTATCAACCAATGCCAAAAGTTATTTGATGGAACTGGTTGGAAGTACTCTGTCATGAATCCGTCTGCCCCGATCCTTTATGGTTTACCAAAAATCCATAAGGAAGGCATTCCGATTAGACCAATAGTAGCGTATTGCAATGCTCCCGCCTACAAGCTATGTAAGGGTTTCATAAATTTTTTCAATTGTCATACTAATTTCTTTTCAGCTTACTCGGTTAAGAACTCGGTAGAATTGATTAACAAAATTCAAGACGTCGACATTCCTTTACATTCAAAACTAGTTTCATTTGACGTTGCCAGTCTTTTCACTTCTATTCCGATTAATACTTTGTCCCAAATAGTTTGTAATTACTTAGATAGAGATGTTGTAGATGAGAGCTTACGTCGTGAACTGAAGTTAGTTTTTGAGACTTGTATTAAACAAAATTATTTCTGTTTTGATAATACATATTTCAAATTCGCTGATGGTCTACCCATGGGCTCCCCTCTGTCACCTTTGTTGGCTGAAATTTTCATGAATTTCTTCGAACAAATGATCATATCAAACAACAATCCTTATTTTCGTCATATAATCTTTTGGTATAGATATGTTGATGACATATTATGTCTATGGAATGGAACTGATAGACTGTTAGACTCTTTCCTAACTTGGTTAAATTCTCAATATCCCACCATTGATTTTACGTTAGAAAAAGAAGAAAATAAATGTATTAATTTTCTAGATATAACAATAACCAGGATTAATTCTACTTTAGACTTCAAAATTTATCGGAAACCCACGTATACAGACGCTGTTATCCCTAGTTCTTCAAACCATCCCCATAATATTAAAATGTCAGCTTTCCACTCACTCATAGATAGACTAATAAACATCCCTCTGTCAAATTCAAATTATAACACTGAGCTTAACATAATTCTTCAAATAGCAACGAATAACGGATATGCAACTAGGACTATATTAAAGTTATTGAATAAAAAGCTAAAGCGTAAAACTCTTACGGGTATTTATCCACCGGATAGTCCACCGCGGGAAAATTGGCGTCGCTTAGAGTATATAGGAAAAACGAGCCAACGGATTAGCAACATCGTGTCCAATTATACCAATATTAGTTTTGCTTTTTATAATAATAACACAATAAAGAAAATGATTTTTAACAATAAACCTAGAGTTGATCGCCTTTCCAAATCTGGTGTCTATAGGATCAATTGCAATGATTGTAGTTTCTCCTATATTGGTCAGACTGGGCGCAATTTTGGAGTTAGAGCTAAGGAACATTAGTTTAATGTTTGGGATGCTGCGTCACCGTCATGAAATGAAACAATAACTTAGGTTTTAAACTGTATTTAAAGTACTTTACTCTTCCAACACCAAATCAATTCTGATTTTCCTTTTTAAAAATGAAAATAAAATGTGCGAGCATAAATGCACATAAATGCTTACTTCACAGAAAAGTAAGTAAAAAATATATTAACAATGAGTTTAATGTTTGCTTTATAGAAATTGAATATGTTGAATATCAATACAATAAAAGTGCATTAAGTGCATTAAATTAATTTACTTTGTAAGAATAAAAATATAAATGTAATAAGAATAAAATATTATATTAAGAATAAAATACGCGTTTTATGTTTCGTTGTTTGCATCGTTGGAATTTGCATGCATTAGAATGTGGTGCAGGTTTTCCGCTGATTGTGTCATATTTATTGCGCGTGATGGGTGGTGCAGGTTTTCCGCTGATTGTGTCGTATTTACTGCGCGTGATGGTTTGGGTTGTGTGGGATATGACTCCTCCCTTCCAAGATTGTTAACATCCTTGTTGACATATCTGAATTTTCTGAAAATATAACTGAAACTTGCTACGATTGCAATAATCGTAATTATAGAGAATCCTGATGTGACATAATGAGTTTTATTTAAGGACTTCCGAATGTTGTTTATTGTTTTTATATTGGTTAGGTTGAATTGTTCAAGCTTTTGGAATGTGAGGGCTTTTTCCAAAGATGTGGTTAGGTTTATTTCGTCAAATGGTTGGACAACCGTGATTCGCTGCTGCCTCTGCATTGATTTGCTTGTATACTGATTGTTTTTGATGAGAATTGTGCAATCTGTGAACTTAAGCAATTTTTTCCCGTAGATTATTCCATTCTTGTTGCATGATGACGTAAAGTTGGTTCCATTTTTTGATGAAATATACAGATATTGTGGTTGAAGATGGCTAATTTCATCTTCAGATTGAATCTCTGTTGTTTTACATTCTGCGTTTTTATTTAATAGCAGGTTAGGAATGCAGCTATTATTAGTAGTGAGTAACTGATTTATGTGACAGTAATACGTGTTTTCTACTAAGTTGCATGGGCTATTTATTTCCATATATAAATTTTGGGAGAGGATTAAATGATTTGTGTTTATAATAATTATTTGATTACCTAGGATAGGAATAGTTTTGATAAAGTAATAGGAAAATGTTTCTTGATGGAAATGTGGAATTTCAATAATAAGTACAATATTTGTATTATTGTAATATGCTTTTAAATTTAATAATGAGTACAATTGCTCATCTGATTTAATATTAATTTTTTGATTATTTAATATATTTTTGACATACTCTAATTCGCTACCATCCAGTATATATCTAGAGATTATATTTAGCTTCGCGAATGTTATTATTTCGTGAATCTCACGTAATTGGTCCTTCAGGATTTCTATATTATAGTCTAAGAGGTAATGATATTTCTGTTGTTGTTTGCTTTCCCAGTTAGTATACGAGTTGTTGAGTTGTTGTTTATATACCTCTTCTAAAATACTTGACATCTGGTTAACGTATATCGTAACATTTTCAAACCTATCTATCATTTGATGATTAAGCTCTACCTGTTCATTATACTTTTCTACTACCTCGTAGTTTCCATCTTGTAAAATTTTTATTGAATTTTGTATTTGGATGTAGTCGTTATTATCTAAATTTCCTGATATAGCCTTGATTAGTGTACCTAATGGATCAAAGACTCCTCTTTTAAACCTGTTCGTAGTTATGGGTAAAATATTATTCAACTCGTTTTGGAGATTTTGAATTTTGCTTTTGGATGTTACTAATAGATAAGTTGGGAGTTTGTGTTTGTTTGTAATATCTTCTAGTTTCTCGTAGTTACCCTGAATGTTCTCTAAACTAATTTTTAAGTTTGCTAGTTCTATAATATGTACCAATTTTGTATGTGTTGTTATTACTTTTGCTTCTGCTAAACTTAACCCGATAACTCCTTGGTTGTTGTTTAGGTCAAATATTTCTAGCGATTGAGATTTTACAATGGTGACGAAATATATAAGAATACACCTGAAAAAAAAAATTAAAATTATTTTGTTATTTTCATTTTTTGATTTTATTTTTGTGCACCGTACGTTTGTTAGTTTTTACGGTAACATCATTGTCTTCAATGATTTTATGCCTTATGTATTTTGGTGCGAGTTTATCCCTGGTGGAATTTCGCTCGAAAATTATTTCATTTTTATCGAACTTTCTTGGTTCGTCTCTCATTAGATTTAATTTTTCTATTGTTCGTTTTTTGTTTTTATGCGATACCTCCGCTATTGTCTTGTTTAAGACTTCAAAGTTTTTCCGCATTTCCTCAAGATACTCATTTGGTTGAACGGGGTTTAGCTTAGGTATATTTTTAATTTCAATATTGTTTCTATGCAATTCGAATGGTGTTAATCCCGTTGTCGAGTGAACTGAGTTATTATAAGCTAATATTGCATCCGTTAATAGTTCTTGTGTTTCAAGGCTCTTATTTTGTTGGAAAATTATTCTGCAAATTTCCGTTAAGGTACTATGCAGTCTTTCCACGGGGCTATTACCTGTAGAGGATTTTGCTGTAGTTATGTGAACTTTTACCTCGTAAAACTTTAAAAAGGTTTCCATTAATTCTGATGTAAACTCTGCGGCATTGTCAAATACAAGTTCCTTTGGGATTCCTTCTCTGGAAAATATATTTTTCAATACTTTAATTATGGTGGTTGTCCTTCTGTCCGGCAGAAATTCTACCATTCCATATTTGGAGAATTTGTCGATCAGTGTTAGAAATGTTTTTCCTTTCAAGCAGAATGTATCTACGTGAAATATTTCTAACGGTCTTTGAGGTGTTGGGGAAACTTTGAATTTAATATTCGATGGATTTCTCTCATATTTATTTGTTTTACATATTTCACAATTATTAATGAAACTTGCTATTAATTCGCGCATTTGCGGGAAATAGTATTTACGTTTTAACTTCGCATAATTTTCATTAACACCCCTATGAGCTTTGTTATGTTCATTGATGATAATTTCGGCTTGTTTTAAGGAATCGCCTATATCAATCCTTTGAATTTTTGCTCGAACTATTTTCAGACTTGAATCGGAGAAGCTATTAGTATATACATTATCGATTTGGGCAAATACTTCATCATTACAAAATAATGCTGTAACATGCTTTTTGCGAAGATATTTATTCAATATGTATATAACGTCATCCGAGTTGTATGTTGATTTTTTAATTACAAAACGCTGAAATACTTCATGTTTTATAAAAAATGTCTCTTTGATTTTGTCGTGGTTTGGGTCAATGATAATTTCTAATTGGTTCCTAAACTCGTTCAAAGAGGTTGTTGTTTCTTTTATGTTGAAACTTTTGCTTTTTACTAAATCACTGTGGATTTGTATTTGTGCAAGTTTTTGGATTTCGTGCTGAGTAGCTAAGTCAGACACTTCTGTGACCATATTACCCTGGCACTGGGATAATAATAAGCATTTGCAATTTGCTTTAGTACTTGTGGCTGTGTCCGTCAAACCACTATGAACTCCTTTGTTCATATTAATATGCGACATGTCATCAGTTTTAAATGTTTCTTTTGAGCGACTAGCGATTGAATCTATTGTTTCTGGTACTTTCAACAATTTTGATTCTAATATTTGATTTAATCTAATGCGAGATAATGCATCTGCATTAGTGTTATTAATTCCCTTTTTATAATGAATAGTAAAATCGTATTCCTCTAATTGGAGTCTCCATCTAATCATTTTAGATGTAGGATCCTTTATATTGAAGAGATGTATTAGAGGTTTGTGATCAGTCACAATAGTAAATTTTCTGCCATACAAGTAAAGTCTAAAATACTTGCATGCCCAAACTATTCCTAGACACTCTTTATCTATTGTGGAGTAGTTTGTTTCTGCAGAGCCTAACGTTCGAGATGCGTATGCGATTGGTTTGTCGGATCCGATTACTCCTTGGCTTAGAATCGCTCCCAATGCATAATTTGACGCATCCGTGGTTAGCACAAATGGCTGAGTGAAATCAGGAAATTGTAGCAACGGATTGCTTGATAAGATATGTTTGAATTGTTTTACACATTCAACGAATTCAGTAGTATGTATGATTTTTGAACCTTTTTTGAGACATGATGTTAGCGGTTTTGCAAGCTTTGCGTAATCTTTTATGTACTTTCTATAGTAACCTGTAATCCCAAGAAAACTTTGGATTTCTTTTACCGTTTTGGGTATAGGATACTGCATAATAGCTTCTATTTTTGATGGGTTTGGTCTTACTCCATCTTTTGAAACTATATGACCAAGAAATCCTATTTCCTTTTGCAGAAAGAATGTTTTTTCAACTTGTATTTTTAAATTTGCTTGACGAAGTTTACTAAATACTTTCTTAAGGTGATACATATGTTCTTGAAGATTAGGACTAAACACTATTATGTCATCCATATAACATAATACCTGCTTGCCCTGCAAATCTCCTAATACGTTGTCCATTATACGCTGGAATGTACTGGGTGCATTTTTTAATCCAAAAGGCATACGTACAAATTCGTAATGGCCTGATTCCACTGAAAAACCTGTTTTTGGTATATCCTGCGGAGAGATTTCAATCTGGTGGAATCCACTCGCTAGGTCAATAGTTGAGAAATAGGTGGCTTTTCCCAAACTATCTAGGATGTTTGTGATATTAGGCAGAGGGTATTTGTCGTCGATTGTTTGGTTATTTAATTTCCTGAAATCGATAACCAACCTCCATTTTTTGTTGCCTTCGGCATCGGTTTTCTTTGGTACCATCCAAATTGGACTGGACCAGGGAGAAAATGATGGCCTAATTATACCATTATCTAACAGTTTTTCTATTTGGTTTTTAATTTCTTCTTTCAGATTTTGCGGCTGCCTGTATTGCTTGACATACACCGGTTTCGTATCTGATAGTAGAATTTCGTGTTTAATTTGATTACTAAAAGTTAACTTTTGTTTATCATTATAAAAGATGTCCTTAAATTTTTGACATAATGGGATTATTTTACTTTTTTCTTCCTTATTCAGGTGCCCTATACTTAATGGAATTTGTAGTTTTTCCATTTCTTGATTTGACCACACGAGATTTATTTCCTCGTATTTTGTATTAAATTGTTGTACGTTTAGTGGTCGTAATAAGTAAAACTGTAGTGAATTGTTTGAAAAATTGATGACTTCCATTAAAGCTACGTTTGGTTTAATAATTTTATAGATCCCTGGATAAATGAATAAATCGTTCTGGATCTTAATTTGGTCCGTATAGAATTCCCCTGTCTTTTGGTTGACTGGTACTTCTATAACTTGCTTAGATTTTGGCTCTACCATTATTGGTGGAACACAAGACCATAGTTTGAAGTGGATTTCTTCATTAAAAATTTTACTAATGAGCCGATTTTGCGTTAATGAAATGTCCGCATTTAACTCATTTAAAGTTTCAAGGCCTAATAATCCATCATATACTTTATTAAAGTTAAATATGTAAAGCTCTATTGGTTTATTTAACTCTTCAAACTTTTTGATAGTTTTCTGCTTAATATGGGTAATGTCATCTTTATAGTTAGCTATAGTTAGATCTGCCGGTATTATTTCTTTAGCGAAATCAGAGTGAATAAACGATTTGTTTGACCCTGAATCGATCAAGAATTTATAATGTTGAGTACCGCAGGTCAGAACTATAAAGCCCAATCCACTAGTTTTAATTAGATTCATTGCTACTGTGAATTTTCCGAGGCTTCTGCCTGAAAATTTTCATTTTCAATGGCTGCCTCTATGTTATAAGTCTTTCCCTTTTCGATTTTAATTTGAGAATAGGGTTTTACGTATGTACTTGGTTCTGTTTTTACGTATTTGTTATGGAAATTATTTTTATTTGGATAAGAATTACTATAAAATTGTTTTTGATTACTAGTAGTGCCTGGTTCTGATTTAATTTGGTATTTATTTGAATTGTTTGGGTATCTGGTGAAATTTTTATAGGGTTTCTTACTTTGTTCCTGTGATGACCCTTTCAAAGTTTTAATGTTGGCTTCTTTCACGACATGCTCGTATGCGTCTTCTAAACTCTTTGGGTCCCTTGCTCTGAGCCAGGTTCCTAGCGGTTCTTTGAGACTAGCCATAAAAATTATTAAACATGTGTTCCTATACTGTTTTAGCTGGTATTCAACTATTTCGTCCTTCAAACCTTTTATTTTCAACTGATTTGAAAGCAGACTATTTATAGAACAAACTTTGTCGTATAACGGTTTTGGTTCTAAGTTTTGTTTAACTAACCCATATAAGTCAAACAATAAATTTGATTCGTCGCGCTTATCGGCGAATTGATTGATTAAGTGTTTTTTAATGTCTACCCATTCATTCGATATATTGTGATTCGTTATTGATTGATTAGCCCTACCAGTAATTTTTTGTCTAATATTACGTTGGATTACTTTAAATGCGTCCAATTCTTTTATCTCTTCGCATAGAAGGAGAGTTTCGTCGACCGAATTTATAAAATTATAAATCTCCGATTTATCTCCATCAAAGGAGTTTATGTTTTTCGTGATGTTGTTCACTTTGAATATTTCGATAACTTTATCCATCTTTAACTTATCCTTATATTTTTTAAATAATTTTCCTAATTCTATTCTCTGTATTGGTGAGCTATCTCTAATAAATTCTGTTGGGTTTTCTACGTATTCTCGTAAACTGTCGTTATTTTCTGAGGTCGGAGATGTTTTTGTTTGTTCGTCGACAAATTTACGAAAACTTAGCACTTCCCTATTATATAACTCTTTTTCTGATTCTAACTTATCGTTCACTTCTAAAAATTCACTTTCTGATTCTGAATCTGATGTTACAGTAGGCATAGAATTTTATTTTTATAACTGCGCTCACTTGGACACTTATTAACTCACGTAAATACACTACGGTAGATCCACGAATTATTAAATAAAAATAAAACGAAAATAAAATAAAATTATGATGTTTTATACAACGCGAAGTACGGTACTTTCGTTGTAAAAAATACAAATTTAATCTTTAAATTTTATTTTCTGGTTGGTAGTTAGAGATAACGTAAACTGCTTATTCTAACACCGTTTATGATTTTAGTTTTACAAGTATACAAATATTTACACTTGGAGAATTGAAATTATGGAAATTTGGAACGAAAGGAATTTACATATGAGAAAAAAAATCGCTTACCCTGCTAGTAGATTTATTGTATCCATTTCACAAAATTTGGCGTGCACTCCTGTTTAATGTGATGTGTCAATAAATGTCTATTCACATATGGTATTTTGCACGAAATTTTTCACCCACAATATGTTTTCACTTTATAGTTATTAACTAACTAACGAGTATAAAATACTTTTAATTTACACAACACTTTATATTATTTAATTTCACTTGTTTTTCCAACTGCGCCAGTTTAATGTTTGGGATGCTGCGTCACCGTCATGAAATGAAACAATAACTTAGGTTTTAAACTGTATTTAAAGTACTTTACTCTTCCAACACCAAATCAATTCTGATTTTCCTTTTTAAAAATGAAAATAAAATGTGCGAGCATAAATGCACATAAATGCTTACTTCACAGAAAAGTAAGTAAAAAATATATTAACAATGAGTTTAATGTTTGCTTTATAGAAATTGAATATGTTGAATATCAATACAATAAAAGTGCATTAAGTGCATTAAATTAATTTACTTTGTAAGAATAAAAATATAAATGTAATAAGAATAAAATATTATATTAAGAATAAAATACGCGTTTTATGTTTCGTTGTTTGCATCGTTGGAATTTGCATGCATTAGAATGTGGTGCAGGTTTTCCGCTGATTGTGTCATATTTATTGCGCGTGATGGGTGGTGCAGGTTTTCCGCTGATTGTGTCGTATTTACTGCGCGTGATGGTTTGGGTTGTGTGGGATATGACTCATTTATCTGGTTGCAACCAATCAACTTTCCATAATCATTTAACGTCAGAAAATCATACAGCTAGCTTGAACAATTTAGATATATTACATATACAACCCAAAGGCAGACGTTTAGATACCTTAGAATCTTACGAAATTAGAAAATCAATATTTCTTAACCAAAATATCCTTAACGAACAGAGAGAAATCCGGTTCTCACCAATTACAGATCCCGCCCTTTTCTATTCTCACGTACGCAATAATATACCTTGAATTTTGTTACTCAGCCTATGACTCATCGCACACCTGCGCGATCCGTAGATTAATTTTTATTGCTTATTTTTTATTTTTATTTTTTTTTGCCCTCCTTCTTTTATTTATATTTTGCTTTTATTGCTTATTTTTTATTTTTTTTGCCCTCCTTCTTTTATTTATATTTTGCTTTTTTCTACTATATAACAAAATTTTTTACTAACACAAATCAGTAGATACTCCTGATGATGACCTAACAAGTCGAAATCGATCGAGTGATTTTTTAAACTTTTTGAAAATTATTCAAAATAACTGCGAAACAAAAAACAAGTGATTAATAAAAATGTCTTTATTAAGTACAAGGGATTTATATCAAAATCCAAACGATTTATACCAAAATCCAAGGGATTTATACCAAAATCCAAGGGATTTATACCAAAATCCAAGAGATTTATACCAAAATCCAAGGGATTGTTACCAAAATCTAAGGGTTTTATACCAAAATCCAAAGGATTTATACCAAAATCCAAAAGATTTATACCAAAATCCAAAGGATTTATACCAAAATCCAAGGGATTTATACCAAAATCCAATGGATTTATACCAAAATCCAAAGGATTTATTCCAAAATCCAAGCGATTTATACCAAAATCCAAGCGATTTATACCAAAATCCAAGGGATTTATACCAATATCCAAGGGATTTATACCAAAATCCAAGGGATTTATACCAAAATCCAAGCGATTTATACCAAAATCCAAGGGATTTATACCAAAATCCAAGGGATTTATACCAAAATCCAAGCGATTTATACCAAAATCCAAGAGATTTATACCAAAATCGAAGGGATTTATACCAAAATCCAAGCGATTTATACCAAAATCCAAGGGATTTATACCAAAATCCAAGGGATTTAAACCAAAATCCAAGGGGTTTATACCAAAATCCAAGGGATTTATACCAAAATCCAAGCGATTTATACCAAAATCCAAGCGATTTACACCAAAATCCAAAGGATTTATACCAAAATCCAAGCGATTTATAGTCATATCCCACACAACCCAAACCATCACACGCAGTAAATACGACACAATCAGCGGAAAACCTGCACCACCCATCACGCGCAATAAATATGACACAATCAGCGGAAAACCTGCACCACATTCTAATGCATGCAAATTCCAACGATGCAAACAACGAAACATAAAACGCGTATTTTATTCTTAATATAATATTTTATTCTTATTACATTTATATTTTTATTCTTACAAAGTAAATTAATTTAATGCACTTAATGCACTTTTATTGTATTGATATTCAACATATTCAATTTCTATAAAGCAAACATTAAACTCATTGTTAATATATTTTTTACTTACTTTTCTGTGAAGTAAGCATTTATGTGCATTTATGTTCGCACATTTTATTTTCATTTTTAAAAAGGAAAATCAGAATTGATTTGGTGTTGGAAGAGTAAAGTACTTTAAATACAGTTTAAAACCTAAGTTATTGTTTCATTTCATGACGGTGACGCAGCATCCCAAACATTAAACTGGCGCAGTTGGAAAAACAAGTGAAATTAAATAATATAAAGTGTTGTGTAAATTAAAAGTATTTTATACTCGTTAGTTAGTTAATAACTATAAAGTGAAAACATATTGTGAGTGAAAAATTTCGTGCAAAATACCATATGTGAATAGACATTTATTGACACATCACATTAAACAGGAGTGCACGCCAAATTTTGTGAAATGGATACAATAAATCTACTAGCAGGGTAAGCGATTTTTTTTCTCATATGTAAATTCCTTTCGTTCCAAATTTCCATAATTTCAATTCTCCAAGTGTAAATATTTGTATACTTGTAAAACTAAAATCATAAACGGTGTTAGAATAAGCAGTTTACGTTATCTCTAACTACCAACCAGAAAATAAAATTTAAAGATTAAATTTGTATTTTTTACAACGAAAGTACCGTACTTCGCGTTGTATAAAACATCATAATTTTATTTTATTTTCGTTTTATTTTTATTTAATAATTCGTGGATCTACCGTAGTGTATTTACGTGAGTTAATAAGTGTCCAAGTGAGCGCAGTTATAAAAATAAAATTCTATGCCTACTGTAACATCAGATTCAGAATCAGAAAGTGAATTTTTAGAAGTGAACGATAAGTTAGAATCAGAAAAAGAGTTATATAATAGGGAAGTGCTAAGTTTCCGTAAATTTGTCGACGAACAAACAAAAACATCTCCGACCTCAGAAAATAACGACAGTTTACGAGAATACGTAGAAAACCCAACAGAATTTATTAGAGATAGCTCACCAATACAGAGAATAGAATTAGGAAAATTATTTAAAAAATATAAGGATAAGTTAAAGATGGATAAAGTTATCGAAATATTCAAAGTGAACAACATCACGAAAAACATAAACTCCTTTGATGGAGATAAATCGGAGATTTATAATTTTATAAATTCGGTCGACGAAACTCTCCTTCTATGCGAAGAGATAAAAGAATTGGACGCATTTAAAGTAATCCAACGTAATATTAGACAAAAAATTACTGGTAGGGCTAATCAATCAATAACGAATCACAATATATCGAATGAATGGGTAGACATTAAAAAACACTTAATCAATCAATTCGCCGACAAGCGCGACGAATCAAATTTATTGTTTGACTTATATGGGTTAGTTAAACAAAACTTAGAACCAAAACCGTTATACGACAAAGTTTGTTCTATAAATAGTCTGCTTTCAAATCAGTTGAAAATAAAAGGTTTGAAGGACGAAATAGTTGAATACCAGCTAAAACAGTATAGGAACACATGTTTAATAATTTTTATGGCTAGTCTGAAAGAACCGCTAGGAACCTGGCTCAGAGCAAGGGACCCAAAGAGTTTAGAAGACGCATACGAGCATGTCGTGAAAGAAGCCAACATTAAAACTTTGAAAGGGTCATCACAGGAACAAAGTAAGAAACCCTATAAAAATTTCACCAGATACCCAAACAATTCAAATAAATACCAAATTAAATCAGAACCAGGCACTACTAGTAATCAAAAACAATTTTATAGTAATTCTTATCCAAATAAAAATAATTTCCATAACAAATACGTAAAAACAGAACCAAGTACATACGTAAAACCCTATTCTCAAATTAAAATCGAAAAGGGAAAGACTTATAACATAGAGGCAGCCATTGAAAATGAAAATTTTCAGGCAGAAGCCTCGGAAAATTCACAGTAGCAATAAATCTAATTAAAACTAGTGGATTGGGCTTTATAGTTCTGACCTGCGGTACTCAACATTATAAATTCTTGATCGATTCAGGGTCAAACAAATCGTTTATTCACTCTGATTTCGCTAAAGAAATAATACCGGCAGATCTAACTATAGCTAACTATAAAGATGACATTACCCATATTAAGCAGAAAACTATCAAAAAGTTTGAAGAGTTAAATAAACCAATAGAGCTTTACATATTTAACTTTAATAAAGTATATGATGGATTATTAGGCCTTGAAACTTTAAATGAGTTAAATGCGGACATTTCATTAACGCAAAATCGGCTCATTAGTAAAATTTTTAATGAAGAAATCCACTTCAAACTATGGTCTTGTGTTCCACCAATAATGGTAGAGCCAAAATCTAAGCAAGTTATAGAAGTACCAGTCAACCAAAAGACAGGGGAATTCTATACGGACCAAATTAAGATCCAGAACGATTTATTCATTTATCCAGGGATCTATAAAATTATTAAACCAAACGTAGCTTTAATGGAAGTCATCAATTTTTCAAACAATTCACTACAGTTTTACTTATTACGACCACTAAACGTACAACAATTTAATACAAAATATGAGGAAATAAATCTCGTGTGGTCAAATCAAGAAATGGAAAAACTACAAATTCCATTAAGTATAGGGCACCTGAATAAGGAAGAAAAAAGTAAAATAATCCCATTATGTCAAAAATTTAAGGACATCTTTTATAATGATAAACAAAAGTTAACTTTTAGTAATCAAATTAAACACGAAATTCTACTATCAGATACGAAACCGGTGTATGTCAAGCAATACAGGCAGCCGCAAAATCTGAAAGAAGAAATTAAAAACCAAATAGAAAAACTGTTAGATAATGGTATAATTAGGCCATCATTTTCTCCCTGGTCCAGTCCAATTTGGATGGTACCAAAGAAAACCGATGCCGAAGGCAACAAAAAATGGAGGTTGGTTATCGATTTCAGGAAATTAAATAACCAAACAATCGATGACAAATACCCTCTGCCTAATATCACAAACATCCTAGATAGTTTGGGAAAAGCCACCTATTTCTCAACTATTGACCTAGCGAGTGGATTCCACCAGATTGAAATCTCTCCGCAGGATATACCAAAAACAGGTTTTTCAGTGGAATCAGGCCATTACGAATTTGTACGTATTCCTTTTGGATTAAAAAATGCACCCAGTACATTCCAGCGTATAATGGACAACGTATTAGGAGATTTGCAGGGCAAGCAGGTATTATGTTATATGGATGACATAATAGTGTTTAGTCCTAATCTTCAAGAACATATGTATCACCTTAAGAAAGTATTTAGTAAACTTCGTCAAGCAAATTTAAAAATACAAGTTGAAAAAACATTCTTTCTGCAAAAGGAAATAGGATTTCTTGGTCATATAGTTTCAAAAGATGGAGTAAGACCAAACCCATCAAAAATAGAAGCTATTATGCAGTATCCTATACCCAAAACGGTAAAAGAAATCCAAAGTTTTCTTGGGATTACAGGTTACTATAGAAAGTACATAAAAGATTACGCAAAGCTTGCAAAACCGCTAACATCATGTCTCAAAAAAGGTTCAAAAATCATACATACTACTGAATTCGTTGAATGTGTAAAACAATTCAAACATATCTTATCAAGCAATCCGTTGCTACAATTTCCTGATTTCACTCAGCCATTTGTGCTAACCACGGATGCGTCAAATTATGCATTGGGAGCGATTCTAAGCCAAGGAGTAATCGGATCCGACAAACCAATCGCATACGCATCTCGAACGTTAGGCTCTGCAGAAACAAACTACTCCACAATAGATAAAGAGTGTCTAGGAATAGTTTGGGCATGCAAGTATTTTAGACCTTACTTGTATGGCAGAAAATTTACTATTGTGACTGATCACAAACCTCTAATACATCTCTTCAATATAAAGGATCCTACATCTAAAATGATTAGATGGAGACTCCAATTAGAGGAATACGATTTTACTATTCATTATAAAAAGGGAATTAATAACACTAATGCAGATGCATTATCTCGCATTAGATTAAATCAAATATTAGAATCAAAATTGTTGAAAGTACCAGAAACAATAGATTCAATCGCTAGTCGCTCAAAAGAAACATTTAAAACTGATGACATGTCGCATATTAATATGAACAAAGGAGTTCATAGTGGTTTGACGGACACAGCCACAAGTACTAAAGCAAATTGCAAATGCTTATTATTATCCCAGTGCCAGGGTAATATGGTCACAGAAGTGTCTGACTTAGCTACTCAGCACGAAATCCAAAAACTTGCATAAATACAAATCCACAGTGATTTAGTAAAAAGCAAAAGTTTCAACATAAAAGAAACAACAACCTCTTTGAACGAGTTTAGGAACCAATTAGAAATTATCATTGACCCAAACCACGACAAAATCAAAGAGACATTTTTTATAAAACATGAAGTATTTCAGCGTTTTGTAATTAAAAAATCAACATACAACTCGGATGACGTTATATACATATTGAATAAATATCTTCGCAAAAAGCATGTTACAGCATTATTTTGTAATGATGAAGTATTTGCCCAAATCGATAATGTATATACTAATAGCTTCTCCGATTCAAGTCTGAAAATAGTTCGAGCAAAAATTCAAAGGATTGATATAGGCGATTCCTTAAAACAAGCCGAAATTATCATCAATGAACATAACAAAGCTCATAGGGGTGTTAATGAAAATTATGCGAAGTTAAAACGTAAATACTATTTCCCGCAAATGCGCGAATTAATAGCAAGTTTCATTAATAATTGTGAAATATGTAAAACAAATAAATATGAGAGAAATCCATCGAATATTAAATTCAAAGTTTCCCCAACACCTCAAAGACCGTTAGAAATATTTCACGTAGATACATTCTGCTTGAAAGGAAAAACATTTCTAACACTGATCGACAAATTCTCCAAATATGGAATGGTAAAATTTCTGCCGGACAGAAGGACAACCACCATAATTAAAGTATTGAAAAATATATTTTCCAGAGAAGGAATCCCAAAGGAACTTGTATTTGACAATGCCGCAGAGTTTACATCAGAATTAATGGAAACCTTTTTAAAGTTTTACGAGGTAAAAGTTCACATAACTACAGCAAAATCCTCTACAGGTAATAGCCCCGTGGAAAGACTGCATAGTACCTTAACGGAAATTTGCAGAATAATTTTCCAACAAAATAAGAGCCTTGAAACACAAGAACTATTAACGGATGCAATATTAGCTTATAATAACTCAGTTCACTCGACAACGGGATTAACACCATTCGAATTGCATAGAAACAATATTGAAATTAAAAATATACCTAAGCTAAACCCTGTTCAACCAAATGAGTATCTTGAGGAAATGCGGAAAAACTTCGAAGTCTTAAACAAGACAATAGCGGAGGTATCGCATAAAAACAAAAAACGAACAATAGAAAAATTAAATCTAATGAGAGACGAACCAAGAAAGTTCGATAAAAATGAAATAATTTTCGAGCGAAATTCCACCAGGGATAAACTCGCACCAAAATACATAAGGCATAAAATCATTGAAGACAATGATGTTACCGTAAAAACTAACAAACGTACGGTGCACAAAAATAAAATCAAAAAATGAAAATAACAAAATAATTTTAATTTTTTTTTTCAGGTGTATTCTTATATATTTCGTCACCATTGTAAAATCTCAATCGCTTGAAATATTTGACCTAAACAACAACCAAGGAGTTATCGGGTTAAGTTTAGCAGAAGCAAAAGTAATAACAACACATACAAAATTGGTACATATTATAGAACTAGCAAACTTAAAAATTAGTTTAGAGAACATTCAGGGTAACTACGAGAAACTAGAAGATATTACAAACAAACACAAACTCCCAACTTATCTATTAGTAACATCCAAAAGCAAAATTCAAAATCTCCAAAACGAGTTGAATAATATTTTACCCATAACTACGAACAGGTTTAAAAGAGGAGTCTTTGATCCATTAGGTACACTAATCAAGGCTATATCAGGAAATTTAGACAATAACGACTACATCCAAATACAAAATTCAATAAAAATTTTACAAGATGGAAACTACGAGGTAGTAGAAAAGTATAATGAACAGGTAGAGCTTAATCATCAAATGATAGATAGGTTTGAAAATGTTACGATATACGTTAACCAGATGTCAAGTATTTTAGAAGAGGTATATAAACAACAACTCAACAACTCGTATACTAACTGGGAAAGTAAACAACAACAGAAATATCATTACCTGTTAGACTATAATATAGAAATCCTGAAGGACCAATTACGTGAGATTCACGAAATAATAACATTCGCGAAGCTAAATATAATCTCTAGATATATACTGGATGGTAGCGAATTAGAGTATGTCAAAAATATATTAAATAATCAAAAAAATAATATTAAATCAGATGAGCAATTGTACTCATTATTAAATTTAAAAGCATATTACAATAATACAAATATTGTACTTATTATTGAAATTCCACATTTCCATCAAGAAACATTTTCCTATTACTTTATCAAAACTATTCCTATCCTAGGTAATCAAATAATTATTATAAACACAAATCATTTAATCCTCTCCCAAAATTTATATATGGAAATAAATAGCCCATGCAACTTAGTAGAAAACACGTATTACTGTCACATAAATCAGTTACTCACTACTAATAATAGCTGCATTCCTAACCTGCTATTAAATAAAAACGCACAATGTAAAACAACAGAGATTCAATCTGAAGATGAAATTAGCCATCTTCAACCACAATATCTGTATATTTCATCAAAAAATGGAACTAACTTTACGTCAGCATGCAACAAGAATGGAATAATCTACGGGAAAAAATTGCTTAAGTTCACAGATTGCACAATTCTCATCAAAAACAATCAGTATACAAGCAAATCAATGCAGAGGCAGCAGCGAATCACGGTTGTCCAACCATTTGACGAAATAAACCTAACCACATCTTTGGAAAAAGCCCTCACATTCCAGAAGCTTGAACAATTCAACCTAACCAATATAAAAACAATAAACAACATTCGGAAGTCCTTAAATCAAACTCATTATGCCACATCAGGATTCTCTATAATTACGATTATTGCAATCGTAGCAAGTTTCAGTTATATTTTCAGAAAATTCAGATATGTCAACAAGGATGTTAACAATCTTGGAAGGGAGGAGTCATATCCCACACAACCCAAACCATCACACGCAGTAAATACGACACAATCAGCGGAAAACCTGCACCACCCATCACGCGCAATAAATATGACACAATCAGCGGAAAACCTGCACCACATTCTAATGCATGCAAATTCCAACGATGCAAACAACGAAACATAAAACGCGTATTTTATTCTTAATATAATATTTTATTCTTATTACATTTATATTTTTATTCTTACAAAGTAAATTAATTTAATGCACTTAATGCACTTTTATTGTATTGATATTCAACATATTCAATTTCTATAAAGCAAACATTAAACTCATTGTTAATATATTTTTTACTTACTTTTCTGTGAAGTAAGCATTTATGTGCATTTATGTTCGCACATTTTATTTTCATTTTTAAAAAGGAAAATCAGAATTGATTTGGTGTTGGAAGAGTAAAGTACTTTAAATACAGTTTAAAACCTAAGTTATTGTTTCATTTCATGACGGTGACGCAGCATCCCAAACATTAAACTTTATACCAAAATCCAAGTGATTTATACCAAAATCCAAGCGATTTATAACATAATCCAAGCGATTTATACCAAAATCCAAGGGATTTATACCAAAATCCAAGGGATTTATACCAAAATTCAAGCGATTTATACCAAAATCCAAGGGGTTTATACATAATTCCAAGGGATTTATACCAAAATCCAAGCGATTTATACCAAAATCCAAGAGATTTACACCAAAATCCAAGGGATTTATACCAAAATCCAAGAGATTTATACCAAAATCCAAGTGATTTATACCAAAATCCAAGCGATTTATACCAAAATCCAAGCGATTTATATCAAAATCCAAAGGATTTATACCAAAAAAACCCAAGGGATTTGTACAAAAATCCAAGCGATTTATACCAAATCCAAAAGATTTATACCAAAATCCAAGGGATATATACCAAAATCCAAGGGATTTATACCAAAATCCAAGCGATTTATACCAAAATCCAAGTGATTTATACCAAAATCCAGGGGATTTATACCAAAATCCAAAGGATTTATACCAAAATCCAAGGGATTTATACCAAAATCCAAGGGATTTATACCAAAATCCAAGGGATTCATACCAAAATCCTAGCGATTTATACCAAAATCCAAGCGATTTACACCAAAATCCAAGGGATTTATACCAAAATCCAAGTGATTTATACCAAAATCCAAGGGATTTATACCAAAATCCAAAGGATTTATACCAAAATCCAAGAAATTTATACCAAAATCCAAGGGATTTATACCAAAATCCAAGCGATTTATACCAAAATCCAAGGGGTTTATACCAAAATCCAAGGGATTTATACCAAAATCCAAGCGATTTATACCAAAATCCAAGCGATTTACACCAAAATCCAAGGGATTTATACCAAAATCCAAGTTATTTATACCAAAATCCAAGTGATTTATACCAAAATCCAAGGGATTTATACCAAAATCCAAAGAATTTATACCAAAATCCAAGGGATTTATACCAAAATCCAAGCGATATATACCAAAATCCAAGGGATTTATACCCAAATCCAAGGAATTTATACCAAAATCAAAGGGATTCTTACCAAAATCCAAGAGATTTATACCAAAGTCCAAGCGATTTATACCAAAATCCAAGTGATTTATACCAACATCGAAGAGATTTATACCAAAATCCAAGGGATTTATATCAAAATCCAAGCGATTTATACCAAAATCCAAGGGATTTATACCAAAATCCAAGTGATTTATACCAAAATCCAAGAGATTTATACCAAAATCAAAGGGATTGTTACCAAAATCTAAGGGTTTTATACCAAAATCCAAAGGATTTATACCAAAATCCAAAAGATTTATACCAAAATCCAAAGAATTTATACCAAAATCCAAGGGATTTATACCAAAATCAAATGGATTTATACCAAAATCCAAAGGATTTATACAAAAATCCAAGCGATTTATACCAAAATTCAAGTGATTTATACCAAAATCCAAGCGATTTACACCAAAATCCAAAGGATTTATACCAAAATCAAGCGATTTATACCAAAATTCAAGCGATTTATACCAAAATCCAAGGGGTTTATACATAATTCTAAGGGATTTATACCAAAATCCAAGCGATTTATACCAAAATCCAAGAGATTTACACCAAAATCCAAGGGATTTATACCAAAATCCAAGCGATTTATACCAAAATCCAAGTGATTTATACCAAAATCCAAGCGATTTATACCAAAATCCAAGCGATTTATATCAAAATCCAAAGGATTTATACCAAAATCCAAGGGATTTATACAAAAATCCAAGGGATTTATACCAAAATCCAAGGGATTTATACCAAAATCCAAGCGATTTATACCAAAATCCAAGCGATTTACACCAAAATCCAAGGGATTTATACCAAAATCCAAGCGATATATACCAAAATCCAAGTGATTTATACCAAAATCCAAGGGATTTATACCAAAATCCAAAGGATTTATACCAAAATCCAAGGGATTTATACCAAAATCCAAGGAATTTATACTAAAATCGAAGGGGTTTATAACAAAACCCAAGGGATTTGTACAAAAATCCAAGGGATTTATACCAAAATCCAAAAGATTTATACCAAAATCCAAGGGATATATACCAAAATCCAAGGGATTTATACCAAAATCCAAGCGATTTATACCAAAATCCAAGTGATTTATACCAAAATCCAAGGGATTTATACCAAAATCCAAAGGATTTATACCAAAATCCAAAGGATTTATACCAAAATCCAAGGGATTTATACCAAAATCCAAGGGATTTATACCAAAATCCAAGGGATTTATACCAAAATCCAAGCGATTTATACCAAAATCCAAGCGATTTACACCAAAATCCAAGGGATTTATACCAAAATCCAAGTGATTTATACCAAAATCCAAGTGATTTATACCAAAATCCAAAGGATTTATACCAAAATCCAAGAAATTTATACCAAAATCCAAGGGATTTATACCAAAATCCAAGCGATTTATACCAAAATCCAAGGGGTTTATACCAAAATCTAAGGGATTTATACCAAAATCCAAGCGATTTATACCAAAATCCAAGCGATTTACACCAAAATCCAAGGGATTTATACCAAAATCCAAGGGATTTATACCAAAATCCAAGTGATTTATAACAAAATCCAAGGAATTTATACCAAAATCCAAAGAATTTATACCAAAATCCAAGGGATTTTTACCAAAATCCAAGCGATATGTACCAAAATCCAAGGGATTTATACCCAAATCTAAGGAATTTATACCAAAATCCAAGGGATTCATACCAAAATCCAAGAGATTTATACCAAAGTCCAAGCGATTTATACCAAAATCCAAGTGATTTATACCAACATCGAAGAGATTTATACCAAAATCCAAGGGATTTATATCAAAATCCAAGGGATTTATACAAAAATCCAAGGGATTTATACCAAAATCCAAGGGATTTATACCAAAATCCAAGAGATTTATACCAAAATCCAAGGGATTGTTACCAAAATCTAAGGGTTTTATACCAAAATCCAAAGGATTTATACCAAAATCCAAAAGATTTATACCAAAATCCAAAGGATTTATACCAAAATCCAAGGGATTTATACCAAAATCAAATGGATTTATACCAAAATCCAAAGGATTTATACAAAAATCCAAGGGATTTATACCAAAATCCAAGTGATTTATACCAAAATCCAAGCGATTTACACCAAAATCCTAGGGATTTATACCAAAATCCAAGCGATATATACCAAAATCCAAGTGATTTATACCAAAATCCAAGGGATTTATACCAAAATCCAAAGAATTTATACCAAAATCCAAGGGATTTATACCAAAATCCAAGGGATTTATACCGAAACCCAAGGGATTTATACCAAAATCCAAGGGATTTATACCAAAATCGAAGGAATTTATACCAAAATCCAAGCGATTTATACCAAAATCCAAGGGGTATAAATCGCTTGGATTTTGGTATAAATTCCTTCGATTTTGGTATAAATCCCTTGGATTTTGGTATAAATCGCTTGGATTTTGGTATAAATCCCTTGGATTTTGGTATGAATCCCTTGGATTTTGGTATAAATTTCTTGGATATGGGTATAAATCCCTTGGATTTTGGTATATATCGCTTGGATTTTGGTATATATCTCTTGGATTTTGGTATAAATTCTTTGGATTTTGGTATAAATCCCTTGGATTTTGGTATAAATCACTTGGATTTTGGTATATATCGCTTGGATTTTGGTATAAATCGCTTGGATTTTGGTGTAAATCGTTTGGATTTTGGTATAAATCGCTTGGATTTTGTATTAACCCCTTGGATTTTGGTATAAACCCCTTGGAATTGGTAGAAATCCCTTGGATTTTGGTATAAATCCATTGGATTTTTGTATAAATCCCTTAGATTTTGGTATAAATCCTTTGGATTTTGGTATAAATCTTTTGGATTTTGGTATAAATCCTTTGGATTTTGGTATAAAACCCTTAGATTTTGGTAACAATCCCTTGGATTTTGGTATAAATCTCTTGGATTTTGGTTTAAATCGCTTGGATTTTGGTAAAAATCCATTGGATTTTGGTATAAATCGCTTGGATTTTGATATAAATCAGTTGGATTTTGGTATAAATCTCTTCGATGTTGGTATAAATCACTTGGATTTTGGTATATTTTGGTAAAAATCCCTTGGATTTTGGTATAAATCTCTTGGATTTTGGTATAAATCTTTTGGATTTTGGTATAAATCCCTTGGATTTTGGTATAAATCGCTTGGATTTTGTTATAAATCAGTTGGATTTAGGTATAAATCTCTTCGATGTTGGTATAAATAACTTGGATTTTGGTATAAATCGCTTGGATTTTGGTATAAATCTCTTGGATTTTGGTATGAATCCCTTGGATTTTGGTATAAATTCCTTGGATATGGGTATAAATCCCTTGGATTTTGGTATCAATCGTTTGGATTTTGGTATAAATCGCTTGGATTTTGGTATAAATCTCTTGGGTTTTGGGTATAAATCCCTTGGATTTTGGTAAAAATCCCTTGGATTTTGGTATAAATCACTTGGATTTTGGTATATATCTCTTGGATTTTGGTATAAATCCCTTGGATTTTGGTATAAATCCCTTGGATTTTGGTATAAATCCTTTGGATTTTGGTATAAATAGCTTGGATTTTGGTATAAATCTCTTGGGTTTTGGTATAAATCCCTTGGATTTTGGTATAAATTCTTTGGATTTTGGTATAAATCACTTGGATTTTGGTATAAATCACTTGGATTTTGGTATATATCGCTTGGATTTTTGTATAAATTGCTTGGATTTTGGTGTAAATCGCTTGGATTTTGGTATAAATCGCTTGGATTTTGGTATAAACCCCTTGGATTTTGGTATAAACCCCTTGGATTTTGGTATAAATCCCTTGGATTTTGGTATAAATCCATTGGATTTTTGTGTAAATCCCTTAGATTTTGGTATAAATCGCTTGGATTTTGGTATAAATCTTTTGGATTTTGGTATAAATCCTTTGGATTTTGGTATAAAACCCTTAGATTTTGGTAACAATCCCTTGGATTTTGGTATAAATCTCTTGGATTTTGGTATAAATCCCTTGGATTTTGGTATAAATCCCTTGGATTTTGGTATAAATCGCTTGGATTTTGATATAAATCAGTTGGATTTTGGTATAAATCTCTTCGATGTTGGTATAAATCACTTGGATATTGGTATAAATCGCTTGGATTTTGGTATAAATCTCTTCGATTTTGGTATGAATCCCTTGGATTTTGGTATAAATTCCTTGGATATGGGTATAAATCCCTTGGATTTTGGTATATATCGCTTTGATTTTGGTATAAATCGCTTGGATTTTGGTATAAACCCCTTGGATTTTGGTATAAATCGCTTGGATTTTGGTATAAATCCCTTGGATTTTGGTATGAATCCCTTGGATTTTGGTATAAATTCCTTGGATATGGGTATAAATCCCTTGGATTTTGGTATATATCGCTTTGATTTTGGTATAAATCGCTTGGATTTTGGTATAAACCCCTTGGATTTTGGTATAATTCGCTTCGATTTTGGTATAAATCCCTTGGATTTTGGTATGAATCCCTTGGATTTTGGTATAAATTTCTTGGATATGGGTATAAATCCCTTGGATTTTGGTATATATCGCTTGGATATTGGTATAAATCGCTTGGATTTTGGTATAAATCCCTTGGATTTTGGTATAAATCCCTTGGATTTTGGTATAAATCTCTTGGATTTTGGTATATATCTCTTGGATTTTGGTATAAATCCCTTGGATTTTGGTATAAATCCCTTGGATTTTGGTATAAATCCTTTGGATTTTGGTATAAATCGCTTGGATTTTGGTATAAATCTCTTGGGTTTTGGTATAAATCCCTTGGATTTTGGTATAAATTCTTTGGATTTTGGTATAAATCCCTTGGATTTTGGTATAAATCACTTGGATTTTGGTATATATCGCTTGGATTTTGGTATAAATCGCTTGGATTTTGGTGTAAATCGCTTGGATTTTGGTATAAATCGCTTGGATTTTGGTATAAACCCCTTGGATTTTGGTATAATCCCCTTGGATTTTGGTATAAATCCCTTGGATTTTGGTATAAATCCATTGGATTTTTGTATAAATCCCTTAGATTTTGGTATAAATCCTTTGGATTTTGGTATAAATCTTTTGGATTTTGGTATAAATCGTTTGGATTTTGGTATAAAACCCTTAGATTTTGGTAACAATCCCTTGGATTTTGGTATAAATCTCTTGGATTTTGGTTTAAAACCCTTGGATTTTGGTATAAATCCCTTGGATTTTGGTATAAATCGCTTGGATTTTGATATAAATCAGTTGGATTTTGGTATAAATCTCTTCGATGTTGGTATAAATCACTTGGATTTTGGTATATTTTGGTAACAATCCCTTGGATTTTGGTATAAATCTCTTGGATTTTGGTATAAATCTTTTGGATTTTGGTATAAATCCCTTGGATTTTGGTATAAATCGCTTGGATTTTGATATAAATCAGTTGGATTTTGGTATAAATCCCTTCGATGTTGGTATAAATCACTTGGATTTCGGTATAAATCTCTTGGATTTTGGTATAAATCTCTTGGATTTTGGTATGAATCCATTGGATTTTGGTATAAATTCCTTGGATATGGGTATAAATCCCTTGGATTTTGGTATAAATCGCTTGGATTTTGGTATAAATCCCTTGGATTTTGGTATGAATCCCTTGGATTTTGGTATAAATTTCTTGGATATGGGTATAAATCCCTTGGATTTTGGTATATATCGCTTGGATTTTGGTATAAATCGCTTGGATTTTGGTATAAATACCTTGGATTTTGGTATAAATCCCTTGGATTTTGGTATAAATCCTTTGGATTTTGGTATAAATCCATTGGATTTTGGTATAAATCACTTGGATTTTGGTATATATCGCTTGGATTTTGGTATAAATCCCTTGGATTTTGGTGTAAATTGCTTGGATTTTGGTATAAATCGCTTGGATTTTGGTATAAATCCCTTGGATTTTGGTATAAACCCCTTGGATTTTGGTATAAATCCCTTGGATTTTGGTATAAATCCCTTGGAATTTGGTATAAATCCTTTGGATTTTGGTATAAATCCTTTGGATTTTGGTATAAATCTTTTGGATTTTGGTATAAATCCTTTGGATTTTGGTATAAAACCCTTAGATTTTTGGAACAATCCCTTGGATTTTGGTATAAATTTCTTGGATTTTGGTATAAATCCCTTGGATTTGGTATAAATCCCTTGGATTTTGGTATAAATCTCTTGGATTTTTATATAAATCAGTTGGATTTTGGTATAAATCTCTTCGATGTTGGTATAAATCACTTGGATTTTAGTATAAATCCCTTGGATTTTGGTATAAATCTCTTGGATTTTGGTATGAATCTCTTGGATTTTGGTATAAATTCCTTGGATATGGGTATAAATCCCTTGGATTTTTGTATATATCGCTTGGATTTTGGTATAAATCGCTTGGATTTTGGTATAAATCGCTTGGATTTTGGAATAAATCCCTAGGATTTTGGTATAAATCCCTTGGATTTTGGTATAAATCCCTTGGATTTTGGTATAAATCTCTTGGAATTTGGTATAAATCGCTTGGATTTTGGTATAAATCGCTTGGATTTTGGTATAAATCCCTTGGATTTTGGTATAAATCTCTTGGATTTTGGTATAAATCCCTTGGATTTGGTATAAATCCCTTGGATTTTGGTATAAATCGCTTGGATTTTTATATAAATCAGTTGGATTTTGGTATAAATCTCTTCGATGTTGGTATAAATCACTTGGATTTTGGTAAAAATCCCTTGGATTTTGGTATAAATCTCTTGGATTTTGGTATGAATCCCTTGGATTTTGGTATAAATCCCTTGGATATGGGTATTAATCCCTTGGATTTTGGTATATATCGCTTGGATTTTGGTATAAATCGCTTGGATTTTGGTATAAATCCCTTGGATTTTGGAATAAATCCTTGGGATTTTGGTATAAATCGCTTGGATTTTGGTATAAATCACTTGGATTTTGGTATAAATCCCTTGGATTTTGGTATAAATCCCTTGGAATTTGGTATAAATCCTTTGGATTTTGGTATAAATCGCTTGGATTTTGGTATAAATCTCTTGGGTTTTGGTATAAATCCCTTGGATTTTGGTATAAATCGCTTGGATTTTGGTATAAATCCTTTGGATTTTGGTATAAATCCTTTGGATTTTGGTATAAATCACTTGGATTTTGGTATAAATCCCTTGGATTTGGGTATAAATCCCTTGGATTTTGGTATAAATCCTTTGGATTTTTTTATAAATCCTTTGGATTTTGGTATAAATCCCTTGGAATTTGGTATAAATCCTTTGGATTTTGGTATAAATCGCTTGGATTTATGTATAAATCTCTTGGGTTTTGGTATAAATCCCTTGGATTTTGGTATAAATCGCTTGGATTTTGGTATAAATCCTTTGGATTTTGGTATAAATCCCTTGGATTTTGGTATAAATCCTTTGGATTTTGGTATAAATCCCTTGGATTTGGGTATAAATCCCTTGGATTTTGGTATAAATCCTTTGGATTTTGGTATAAATCGCTTGGATTTTGGTATAAATCTCTTGGGTTTTGGTATAAATCCCTTGGATTTTGGTATAAATCGCTTGGATTTTGGTATAAATCACTTGGATTTTGGTATAAATCCCTTGGATTTTGGTATAAATCCCTTGGAATTTGGTATAAATCCTTTGGCATTTGGTATAAATCGCTTGGATTTTGGTATAAATCTCTTGGGTTTTGGTATAAATCCCTTGGATTTTGGTATAAATCACTTGGATTTTGGTATAAATCCTTTGGATATTGGTATAAATCCCTTGGATTTTGGTATAAATCCTTTGGATTTTGGTATAAATCCCTTGGATTTGGGTATAAATCCCTTGGATTTTGGTATAAATCCTTTGGATTTTGGTATAAATCGCTTAAATTTTGGTATAAATCGCTTGGATTTTGGTATAAATCCCTTGGATTTTGGTATAAACCCCTTGGATTTTGGTATAAATCGCTTGGATTTTGGTATAAATCCCTTGGATTTTGGTATAAATCCCTTGGATTTTGGTATAAATCCCTTGGATTTTGGTATAAATCCATTGGATTTTGGTATAAACCCCTTGGATTTTGGTATAAATCATTTGGATTTTGGTATAAATCCCTTGGATTTTGGTATAAATCCCTTGGATTTTGGTATAAATCCTTTGGATTTTGGTATAAATCCCTTGGATTTTGGTATAAATCACTTGGATTTTGGTATAAATCGCTTGGATTTTGGTATAAATCCCTTGGATTTTGGTATAAATCCCTTGGATTTTGGTATAAATTCCTTGGATATGGGTATAAATCCCTTGGATTTTGGTATATATTGCTTGGATTTTGGTATAAATTCCTTGGATTTTGGTATAAATCCCTTGGATTTTGGAATAAATCCCTTGGATTTTGGTATAAATCGCCTGGATTTTGGTATAAATCACTTGGATTTTGGTATAAATCCCTTGGATTTTGGTATAAATCCCTTGGATTTTGGTATAAATCCTTTGGATTTTGGTATAAATCGCTTGGATTTTGGTATAAATCCCTTGGATTTTGGTGTAAATCGCTTGGATTTTGGTATAAATCCCTTGGATTTTGGTATAAATCCTTTGGATTTTGGTATAAATCCCTTGGATTTTGGAATAAATCCCTAGGATTTTGGTGTAAATCGCTTGGATTTTGGTATAAATCGCTTGGATTTTGGTATAAATCCATTGGATTTTGGTATAAATCCCTTGGATTTTGGTATAAATCTTTTGGATTCTGATATAAATCGCTTGGATTTTGGTATAAATCTCTACGATGTTGGTATAAATCAATTGGATTTTGGTATAAATCGCTAGGATTTTGGTATAAATCGCTTGGGTTTTGGTATAAATCCCTTGGATTTTGGTATAAATCCCTTGGATTTTGGTATAAATCGCTTGGATTTTGGTAAAAATCCCTTCGATTTTGGTATATATCGCTTCGATTTTGGTATAAATCCCTTGGATTTTGGTATAAATCCCTTGGATTTTGGTATAAATCCCTTGTATTTTGGTATAAATCGCTTGGATTTTGGTATAAATCGCTTGGATTTTGGTATAAATCCTTTGGATTTTGGTGTTAATCCATTGGATTTTGGTATAAATCCCTTGGATTTTGGTATAAATCCTTTGGATTTTGGTATAAATCTTTTGGATTTTGGTATAAATCCTTTGGATTTTGGTATGATACCCTTAGATTTTGGTAACAATCCCTTGGATTTTGGTATAAATCTCTTGGATTTTGGTATAAATCCCTTGGATTTTGGTATAAATCCCTTGGATTTTGGTATAAATCCCTTGGATTTTGATATAAATCCCTTGGATTTTGGTATAAATCTCTTCGATGTTGGTATAAATCACTTGGATTTTGGTATATATCGCTTGGATTTTGGTATAAATCGCTTGGATTTTGGTGTAAATCGCTTGGATTTTGGTATAAATCGCTTGGATTTTGGTATAAACCCCTTGGATTTTGGTATAATCCCCTTGGATTTTGGTATAAATCACTTGGATTTTGGTATAAATCCATTGGATTTTTGTATAAATCCCTTAGATTTTGGTATAAATCCTTTGGATTTTGGTATAAATCTTTTGGATTTTGGTATAAATCCTTTGGATTTTGGTATAAAACCCTTAGATTTTGGTAACAATCCCTTGGATTTTGGTATAAATCTCTTGGATTTTGGTTTAAATCCCTTGGATTTTGGTATAAATCCCTTGGATTTTGGTATAAATCGCTTGGATTTTGATATAAATCAGTTGGATTTTGGTATAAATCTCTTTGATGTTGGTATAAATCACTTGGATTTTGGTATATTTTGGTAACAATCCCTTGGATTTTGGTATAAATCTCTTGGATTTTGGTATAAATCTTTTGGATTTTGGTATAAATCCCTTGGATTTTGGTATAAATCGCTTGGATTTTGATATAAATCAGTTGGATTTTGGTATAAATCCCTTCGATGTTGGTATAAATCACTTGGATTTCGGTATAAATCGCTTGGATTTTGGTATAAATCTCTTGGATTTTGGTATGAATCCATTGGATTTTGGTATAAATTCCTTGGATATGGGTATAAATCCCTTGGATTTTGGTATATATCGCTTTGATTTTGGTATAAATCGCTTGGATTTTGGTATAAACCCCTTGGATTTTGGTATAAATCGCTTGGATTTTGGTATAAATCCCTTGGATTTTGGTATGAATCCCTTGGATTTTGGTATAAATTTCTTGGATATGGGTATAAATCCCTTGGATTTTGGTATATATCGCTTGGATTTTGGTATAAATCGCTTGGATTTTGGTATAAATCCCTTATATTTTGGTATAAATCCCTTGGATTTTGGTATAAACCCTTTGGATTTTGGTATAAATCCATTGGATTTTGGTATAAATCACTTGGGTTTTGGTATATATCGCTTGGATTTTGGTATAAATCCCTTGGATTTTGGTGTAAATCGCTTGGATTTTGGTATAAATCGCTTGGATTTTGGTATAAATCCCTTGGATTTTGGTATAAACCCCTTGGATTTTGGTATAAATCCCTTGGATTTTGGTATAAATCCATTGGATTTTGGTATAAATCACTTGGATCTTGGTAAAAATCCCTTGGATTTTGGTATAAATCTCTTGGATTTTGGTATGAATCCCTTGGATTTTGGTATAAATTCCTTGGATATGGGTATAAATCCCTTGGATTTTTGTATATATCGCTTGGATTTTGGTATAAATCGCTTGGATTTTGGTATAAATCGCTTGGATTTTGGAATAAATCCCTAGGATTTTGGTATAAATCCCTTGGATTTTGGTATAAATCCCTTGGATTTTGGTATAAATCTCTTGGAATTTGGTATAAATCCCTTGGATTTTGGTATAAATCGCTTGGATTTTGGTATAAATCCCTTGGATTTTGGTATAAATCTCTTGGATTTTGGTATAAATCCCTTGGATTTGGTATAAATCCCTTGGATTTTGGTATAAATCGCTTGGATTTTTATATAAATCAGTTGGATTTTGGTATAAATCTCTTCGATGTTGGTATAAATCACTTGGATTTTGGTAAAAATCCCTTGGATTTTGGTATAAATCTCTTGGATTTTGGTATGAATCCCTTGGATTTTGGTATAAATCCCTTGGATATGGGTATTAATCCCTTGGATTTTGGTATATATCGCTTGGATTTTGGTATAAATCGCTTGGATTTTGGTATAAATCCCTTGGATTTTGGAATAAATCCTTGGGATTTTGGTATAAATCGCTTGGATTTTGGTATAAATCACTTGGATTTTGGTATAAATCCCTTGGATTTTGGTATAAATCCCTTGGAATTTGGTATAAATCCTTTGGATTTTGGTATAAATCGCTTGGATTTTGGTATAAATCTCTTGGGTTTTGGTATAAATCCCTTGGATTTTGGTATAAATCGCTTGGATTTTGGTATAAATCCTTTGGATTTTGGTATAAATCCCTTGGATTTTGGTATAAATCACTTGGATTTTGGTATAAATCCCTTGGATTTGGGTATAAATCTCTTGGATTTTGGTATAAATCCTTTGGATTTTGGTATAAATCCCTTGGATTTTGGTATAAATCCCTTGGAATTTGGTATAAATCCTTTGGATTTTGGTATAAATCGCTTGGATTTTGGTATAAATCTCTTGGGTTTTGGTATAAATCCCTTGGATTTTGGTATAAATCGCTTGGATTTTGGTATAAATCCTTTGGATTTTGGTATAAATCCCTTGGATTTTGGTATAAATCCTTTGGATTTTGGTATAAATCCCTTGGATTTGGGTATAAATCCCTTGGATTTTGGTATAAATCCTTTGGATTTTGGTATAAATCGCTTGGATTTTGGTATAAATCTCTTGGGTTTTGGTATAAATCCCTTAGATTTTGGTATAAATCGCTTGGATTTTGGTATAAATCACTTGGATTTTGGTATAAATCCCTTGGATTTTGGTATAAATCCCTTGGAATTTGGTATAAATCCTTTGGATTTTGGTATAAATCGCTTGGATTTTGGTATAAATCCCTTGGGTTTTGGTATAAATCCCTTGGATTTTGGTATAAATCGCTTGGATTTTGGTATAAATCCTTTGGATTTTGGTATAAATCGCTTGGATTTTGGTATAAATCCTTTGGATTTTGGTATAAATCCCTTGGATTTGGGTACAAATCCCTTGGATTTTGGTATAAATCCTTTGGATTTTGGTATAAATCGCTTAAAATTTGGTATAAATCGCTTGGATTTTGGTATAAATCCCTTGGATTTTGGTATAAACCCCTTGGATTTTGGTATAAATCGCTTGGATTTTGGTATAAATCCCTTGGATTTTGGTATAAATCCCTTGGATTTTGGTATAAATTCATTGGATTTTGGTATAAACCCCTTGGATTTTGGTATAAATCATTTGGATTTTGGTATAAATCACTTGGATTTTGGTATAAATCCCTTGGATTTTGGTATAAATCCCTTGGATTTTGGTATAAATCCCTTGGATTTTGGTATAAATCACTTGGATTTTGGTATAAATCGCTTGGAATTTGGTATAAATCCCTTGGATTTTGGTATAAATCCCTTGGATTTTGGTATAAATTCCTTGGATATGGGTATAAATCCCTTGGATTTTGGTATATATTGCTTGGATTTTGGAATAAATCGCTTGGATTTTGGTATAAATCCCTTGGATTGTGGAATAAACCCCTTGGATTTTGGTATAAATCGCCTGGATTTTGGTATAAATCACTTGGATTTTGGTATAAATCCCTTGGATTTTGGTATAAATCCCTTGGATTTTGGTATAAATCTCTTGGGTTTTGGTATAAATCCCTTGGATTTTGGTATAAATCCCTTGGATTTTGGTATAAATCCTTTGGATTTTGCTATAAATCCCTTGGATTTTGGTATAAATCCCTAGGATTTTGGTGTAAATCGCTTGGATTTTGGTATAAATCGCTTGGATTTTGGTATAAATCCATTGGATTTTGGTATAAATCCCTTGGATTTTGGTATAAATCTTTTGGATTTTGATATAAATCGCTTGGATTTTGGTATAAATCTCTTCGATGTTGGTATAAATCAATTGGATTTTGGTATAAATCGCTAGGATTTTGGTATAAATCTCTTGGGTTTTGGTATAAATCCCTTGGATTTTGGTATAAATCCCTTGGATTTTGGTATAAATCGCTTGGATTTTGGTAAAAATCCCTTCGATTTTGGTATATATCGCTTCGATTTTGGTATAAATCCCTTGGATTTTGGTATAAATCCCTTGGATTTTGGTATAAATCCCTTGGATTTTGGTATAAATCCCTTGGATTTTGGTATAAATCCCTTGGATTTTGGTATAAATCGCTTGGATTTTGGTATAAATCGCTTGGATTTTGGTATAAATCCTTTGGATTTTGGTATTAATCCATTGGATTTTGGTATAAATCCCTTGGATTTTGGTATAAATCCTTTGGATTTTGGTATAAATCTTTTGGATTTTGGTATAAATCCTTTCGATTTTGGTATGATACCCTAAGATTTTGGTAACAATCCCTTGGATTTTGGTATAAATCTCTTGGATTTTGGTATAAATCCCTTGGATTTTGGTATAAATCCCTTGGATTTTGGTATAAATCCCTTGGATTTTGATATAAATCCCTTGGATTTTGGTATAAATCTCTTCGATGTTGGTATAAATCACTTGGATTTTGGTATAAATCGCTTGGATTTTGGTATAAATCTCTTGGATTTTGGTATGAATCTCTTGGATTTTAGTACAAATTCCTTGGATTTGGGTATAAATCGCTTGGATTTTGGTATATATCGCTTGGATTTTTGTATAAATCGCTTGGATTTTGGTATAAATCCCTTAGATTTTGGAATAAATCGATTGGATTTTGGTATAAATCGCTTGGATTTTGGTATAAATCCCTTGGATTTTGGTATAAATCCCTTGGATTTTGGTATAAATTGCTAGGATTTTGGCATAAATCCTTTGGATTTTGGTATAAATCGCTTGGATTTTGGTATAAATCCCTTGGATTTTGGTGTAAATCGCTTGGATTTTGGTATAAATCTCTTGGATTTTGGTATAAATCCTTTGGATTTTGGTATAAATCGCTTGGATTTTGGTATAAATCCCTTGGATTTTGGTATAAATCCATTGGATTTTGGTATAAACCCCTTGGATTTTGGTATAAATCATTTGGATTTTGGTATAAATCCCTTGGATTTTGGTATAAATCACTTGGATTTTGGTATAAATCCTTTGGATTTTGGTATAAACCCCTTGGATTTTGGTATAAATCATTTGGATTTTGGTATAAATCCCTTGGATTTTGGTATAAATCCCTTGGATTTTGGTATAAATCCTTTGGATTTTGGTATAAATCCCTTGGATTTTGGTATAAATCGCTTGGATTTTGGTATAAATCGCTTGGATTTTGGAATAAATCCTTTGGATTTTGGTATAAATCCCTTGGATTTTGGTATAAATCACTTGGATTTTGGTATAAATCCCTTGGATTTGGGTATAAATCCCTTGGATTTTGGTATAAATCGCTTGGATTTTGGTATAAATCCTTTGGATTTTGGTAAAAATCCCTTGGATTTTGGTATAAATCACTTGGATTTTGGTATAAATCACTTGGATTTGGGTATAAATCCCTTGGATTTTGGTATAAATCCTTTGGATTTTGGTATTAATCCCTTGGATTTTGGTATAAATCCCTTGGAATTTGGTATAAATCCTTTGGATTTTGGTATAAATCGCTTGGATTTTGGTATAAATCTCTTGGGTTTTGGTATAAATCCCTTGGATTTTGGTATAAATCGCTTGGATTTTGGTATAAATCCTTTGGATTTTGGTATAAATCCATGTATGTGAAGATAGCCCAAATTTCATCCCCGATAAATGCGATGGCAACACTAGTTATTGCTATCATGACATTTTTTTACTCTCAGCCCAAAAAAATCTCCACATATCATGACATTTTTGACTATCAGCCCCGAAAAGTTCGACATTTTTACTCTCAGCCCAGAAAATATTTACTGTCATGACATCGAAAACTATCACGCACAAACTTTTTCGGGGCTGAGAGTAAAATTGTTGTTTTTTCATGATAATATGGAAAAAGAAAAATTTTCGGGGCCAAGACAAAAAAATTATATTAATTATTTACCAATCCCCGATTATATTTTTAAGAAATTGTACGTGATTTATTTTATGATCGAACTAATAGATTTAGTCTGGTGATTCAAAATAATTTTGAGATTATGTTAGAATTTTTCTATGGAATAAAGTTGCAATATAGTCCATCAAAAACACCAGATATTAAATGGCCGGACTAGGATGTTACATCGGGTGAAAGAAGAACATTTAACGTATTTGAAATAATTTTTTGAGAAATTTTGTATGTTTAGTATTTGAGATAAGAACATTTAACGTATTTAAAGTAATTTTTTGAGAATTTTTGTATGTTTAGTATTTGAGATATAGTCCATTGAATTCAGAAAGTATTCGTTGGCCGGACTAGTGGGTTACATCGGGTGAAAAAGAAACATTTAACGTATTTAAAGTAATTTTTTGAGAATTTTTGTATGTTTAGTATTCGAGATATAGTCCATTAAACTCAGAAAGTATTCGTTGGCCGGACTAGTGGGTTACATCGGGTGAAAGAGGAACTTTTAACGTGTTTGAAATAGTTTTTTGAGAATTTTTTTATGTTTAGTATTCGAGATATAGTCCATGGAATTCAAAAAGTATTCGTTGGCCGGATTAGTGGGTTACATCGGGTGTTACAGGAACATTTAACGTATTTAAAATAATTTTTTGAGAATTTTTGTATGTTTAGTATTCGAGATATAGTCCATTGAATTCAAAAAGTATCCGTTGGCCGGACTAGTGGGTTACATCGGGTGAAAGAGGAACATTTAACGTATTTAAAATAATTTTTTGAGAATTTTTGTATGTTTAGTATTCGAGATATAGTCCATTTAACTCAGAAAGTATTCGTTGGCCGGACTAGTGGGTTACATCGGGTGAAAGAGGAACATTTAACGTATTTAAAATGATCTTTTCAGAATTTTTGTATGTTTAGTATTCGAGATATAGTCCATTGAACTCAGAAATTATTCGTTGGCCGGACTAGTGGGTTACATTGGGTGTTACAGGAACATTTAACGTGTTTAAAATAATTTTTTGAGAATTTTTGTATGTTTAGTATTCGAGATATAGTCCATTAAACTCAGAAAGTATTCGTTGGCCGGACTAATGGGTTACATCGGGTGAAAGAGGAACATTTAACGTATTTAAAATAATTTTTTGAGAATTTTTGTATGTTTAGTATTCGAGATATAGTCCATTGAATTCAAAAAGTATTCGTTGGCCGGACTAGTGGGTTACATCGGGTGAAAGAGGAACATTTAACGTATTTGAAATAATTTTTTGAGAATTTTTGTATGTTTAGTATTCGAGATATAGTCCATTAAACTCAGAAAGTATTCGTTGGCCGGACTAGTGGGTTACATCGGGTGAAAGAGGAACTTTTAACGTGTTTGAAATAGTTTTTTGAGAATTTTTTTATGTTTAGTATTCGAGATATAGTCCATTGAATTCAAAAAGTATTCGTTGGCCGGACTAGTGGGTTACATCGGGTGAAAGAGGAACATTTAACGTATTTGAAATAATTTTTTGAGAATTTTTGTATGTTTAGTATTCGAGATATAGTCCATTAAACTCAGAAAGTATTCGTTGGCCGGATTAGTGGGTTACATCGGGTGTTACAGGAACATTTAACGTATTTAAAATAATTTTTTGAGAATTTTTGTATGTTTAGTATTCGAGATATAGTCCATTGAATTCAAAAAGTATTCGTTGGCCGGACTAGTGGGTTACATCGGGTGAAAGAGGAACATTTAACGTATTTAAAATGATCTTTTCAGAATTTTTGTATGTTTAGTATTCGAGATATAGTCCATTGAACTCAGAAATTATTCGTTGGCCGGACTAGTGGGTTACATTGGGTGTTACAGGAACATTTAACGTGTTTGAAATAATTTTTTGAGAATTTTTGTATGTTTAGTATTCGAGATATAGTCCATTGAATTCAGAAAGTATTCGTTGGCCGGACTAGTGGGTTACATCGGGTGAAAGAGGAACATTTAACGTATTTAAAATAATTTTTTGAGAATTTTTGTATGTTTAGTATTCGAGATATAGTCCATTGAATTCAAAAAGTATTCGTTGGCCGGACTAGTGGGTTACATCGGGTGAAAGAGGAACATTTAACGTATTTGAAATAATTTTTTGAGAATTTTTGTATGTTTAGTATTCGAGATATAGTCCATTGAATTCAAAAAGTATTCGTTGGCCGGACTAGTGGGTTACATCGGGTGAAAGAGGAACATTTAACGTATTTGAAATAATTTTTTGAGAATTTTTGTATGTTTAGTATTCGAGATATAGTCCATTGAATTCAAAAAGTATTCGTTGGCCGGACTAGTGGGTTACATCGGGTGAAAGAGGAACATTTAACGTATTTGAAATAATTTTTTGAGAATTTTTGTATGTTTAGTATTCGAGATATAGTCCATTGAACTCAGAAATTATTCGTTGGCCGGACTAGTGGGTTACATCGGGTGAAAGAGGAACATTTAACGTATATAAAATAATTTTTTGAGAATTTTTGTATGTTTAGTATTTGAGATATAGTCCATTGAATTCAGAAAGTATTCGTTGGCCGGACTAGTGGGTTACATCGGGTGAAAGAGGAACATTTAACGTATTTAAAATAATTTTTTGAGAATTTTTGTATGTTTGGTATTCGAGATATAGTCCATTGAATTCAAAAAGTATTCGTTGGCCGGACTAGTGGGTTACATCGGGTGAAAGAGGAACTTTTAACGTGTTTGAAATAATTTTTTCAGAATTTTTGTATGTTTAGTATTCGAGATATAGTCCATTGAATTCAGCAAGTATTCGTTGGCCGGACTAGTGGGTTAAATCGGGTGAAAGGGGAACATTTAACGTATTTGAAATAATTTTTTGAGAATTTTTGTATGTTTAGTATTCGAGATATAGTCCATTGAACTCAGAAATTATTCGTTGGCCGGACTAGTGGGTTACATCGGGTGAAAGAGGAACATTTAACGTATATAAAATTATTTTTTGAGAATTTTTGTATGTTTAGTATTCGAGATATAGTCCATTGAATTCAAAAAGTATTCGTTGGCCGGACTAGTGGGTTACATCGGGTGAAAGAGGTACATTTAACGTATTTAAAATAATTTTTTGAGAATTTTTGTATGTTTGGTATTCGAGATATAGTCCATTGAATTCAAAAAGTATTCGTTGGCCGGACTAGTGGGTTACATCGGGTGAAAGAGGAACTTTTAACGTGTTTGAAATAATTTTTTGAGAATTTTTGTATGTATAGTATTCGAAATATAGTCCATTGAACTCAGAAATTATTCGTTGGTCGGACTAGTGGGTTACATTGGTTGTTACAGGAACATTTAACGTGTTTGAAATAATTTTTTGAGAATTTTTGTATGTTTAGTATTCGAGATATAGTCCATTGAATTCAAAAAGTATTCGTTGGCCGGACTAGTGGGTTACATCGGGTGAAAGAGGAACTTTTAACGTGTTTGAAATAATTTTTTGAGAATTTTTGTATGTTTAGTATTCGAGATATAGTCCATTGAACTCAGAAATTATAAGTTGGCCGGACTAGTGGGTTACATTGGGTGTTACAGGAACATTTAACGTATTTAAAATAATTTTTTGAGAATTTTTGTATGTTTAGTATTCGAGATATAGTCCATTGAATTCAGCAAGTATTCGTTGGCCGGACTAGTGGGTTACATCGGGTGAAAGAGGAACATTTAACGTATTTGAAATATTTTTTTGAGAATTTTTGTATGAATAGTATTCGAGATATAATCCATTGAACTCAGAAATTATAAGTTGGCCGGACTAGTGGGTTACATCGGGTGAAAGAGGAACTTTAAACGTGTTTGAAATAATTTTTTGAGAATTTTTGTATGTATAGTATTCGAAATATAGTCCATTGAACTCAGAAATTATTCGTTGGTCGGACTAGTGGGTTACATTGGTTGTTACAGGAACATTTAACGTGTTTGAAATAATTTTTTGAGAATTTTTGTATGTTTAGTATTCGAGATATAGTCCATTGAATTCAAAAAGTATTCGTTGGCCGGACTAGTGGGTTACATCGGGTGAAAGAGGTACATTTAACGTATTTAAAATAATTTTTTGAGAATTTTTGTATGTTTGGTATTCGAGATATAGTCCATTGAATTCAAAAAGTATTCGTTGGCCGGACTAGTGGGTTACATCGGGTGAAAGAGGAACTTTTAACGTGTTTGAAATAATTTTTTGAGAATTTTTGTATGTTTAGTATTCGAAATATAGTCCATTGAACTCAGAAATTATTCGTTGGTCGGACTAGTGGGTTACATTGGTTGTTACAGGAACATTTAACGTGTTTGAAATAATTTTTTGAGAATTTTTGTATGTTTAGTATTCGAGATATAGTCCATTGAATTCAAAAAGTATTCGTTGGCCGGACTAGTGGGTTAAATCGGGTGAAAGAGGAACATTTAACGTATTTAAAATAATTTTTTGAGAATTTTTGTATGTTTGGTATTCGAGATATAGTCCATTGAATTCAAAAAGTATTCGTTGGCCGGACTAGTGGGTTACATCGGGTGAAAGAGGAACTTTTAACGTGTTTGAAATAATTTTTTGAGAATTTTTGTATGTTTAGTATTCGAGATATAGTCCATTGAACTCAGAAATTATAAGTTGGCCGGACTAGTGGGTTACATTGGGTGTTACAGGAACATTTAACGTATTTAAAATAATTTTTTGAGAATTTTTGTATGTTTAGTATTCGAGATATAGTCCATTGAATTCAGCAAGTATTCGTTGGCCGGACTAGTGGGTTACATCGGGTGAAAGAGGAACATTTAACGTATTTGAAATATTTTTTTGAGAATTTTTGTATGAATAGTATTCGAGATATAGTCCATTGAACTCAGAAATTATAAGTTGGCCGGACTAGTGGGTTACATCGGGTGAAAGAGGAACTTTAAACGTGTTTGAAATAATTTTTTGAGAATTTTTGTATGTATAGTATTCGAAATATAGTCCAATGAACTCAGAAATTATTCGTTGGTCGGACTAGTGGGTTACATTGGTTGTTACAGGAACATTTAACGTGTTTGAAATAATTTTTTGAGAATTTTTGTATGTTTAGTATTCGAGATATAGTCCATTGAATTCAAAAAGTATTCGTTAGCCGGACTAGTGGGTTACATCGGGTGAAAGAGGAACATTTAACGTATTTAAAATAATTTTTTGAGAATTTTTGTATGTTTGGTATTCGAGATATAGTCCATTGAATTCAAAAAGTATTCGTTGGCCGGACTAGTGGGTTACATCGGGTGAAAGAGGAACTTTTAACGTGTTTGAAATAATTTTTTGAGAATTTTTGTATGTTTAGTATTCGAAATATAGTCCATTGAACTCAGAAATTATTCGTTGGTCGGACTAGTGGGTTACATTGGTTGTTACAGGAACATTTAACGTGTTTGAAATAATTTTTTGAGAATTTTTGTATGTTTAGTATTCGAGATATAGTCCATTGAATTCAAAAAGTATTCGTTGGCCGGACTAGTGGGTTAAATCGGGTGAAAGAGGAACATTTAACGTATTTAAAATAATTTTTTGAGAATTTTTGTATGTTTGGTATTCGAGATATAGTCCATTGAATTCAAAAAGTATTCGTTGGCCGGACTAGTGGGTTACATCGGGTGAAAGAGGAACTTTTAACGTGTTTGAAATAATTTTTTGAGAATTTTTGTATGTTTAGTATTCGAGATATAGTCCATTGAACTCAGAAATTATAAGTTGGCCGGACTAGTGGGTTACATTGGGTGTTACAGGAACATTTAACGTATTTAAAATAATTTTTTGAGAATTTTTGTATGTTTAGTATTCGAGATATAGTCCATTGAATTCAGCAAGTATTCGTTGGCCGGACTAGTGGGTTACATCGGGTGAAAGAGGAACATTTAACGTATTTGAAATATTTTTTTGAGAATTTTTGTATGAATAGTATTCGAGATATAATCCATTGAACTCAGAAATTATAAGTTGGCCGGACTAGTGGGTTACATCGGGTGAAAGAGGAACTTTAAACGTGTTTGAAATAATTTTTTGAGAATTTTTGTATGTATAGTATTCGAAATATAGTCCATTGAACTCAGAAATTATTCGTTGGTCGGACTAGTGGGTTACATTGGTTGTTACAGGAACATTTAACGTGTTTGAAATAATTTTTTGAGAATTTTTGTATGTTTAGTATTCGAGATATAGTCCATTGAATTCAAAAAGTATTCGTTGGCCGGACTAGTGGGTTACATCGGGTGAAAGAGGTACATTTAACGTATTTAAAATAATTTTTTGAGAATTTTTGTATGTTTGGTATTCGAGATATAGTCCATTGAATTCAAAAAGTATTCGTTGGCCGGACTAGTGGGTTACATCGGGTGAAAGAGGAACTTTTAACGTGTTTGAAATAATTTTTTGAGAATTTTTGTATGTTTAGTATTCGAAATATAGTCCATTGAACTCAGAAATTATTCGTTGGTCGGACTAGTGGGTTACATTGGTTGTTACAGGAACATTTAACGTGTTTGAAATAATTTTTTGAGAATTTTTGTATGTTTAGTATTCGAGATATAGTCCATTGAATTCAAAAAGTATTCGTTGGCCGGACTAGTGGGTTAAATCGGGTGAAAGAGGAACATTTAACGTATTTAAAATAATTTTTTGAGAATTTTTGTATGTTTGGTATTCGAGATATAGTCCATTGAATTCAAAAAGTATTCGTTGGCCGGACTAGTGGGTTACATCGGGTGAAAGAGGAACTTTTAACGTGTTTGAAATAATTTTTTGAGAATTTTTGTATGTTTAGTATTCGAGATATAGTCCATTGAACTCAGAAATTATAAGTTGGCCGGACTAGTGGGTTACATTGGGTGTTACAGGAACATTTAACGTATTTAAAATAATTTTTTGAGAATTTTTGTATGTTTAGTATTCGAGATATAGTCCATTGAATTCAGCAAGTATTCGTTGGCCGGACTAGTGGGTTACATCGGGTGAAAGAGGAACATTTAACGTATTTGAAATATTTTTTTGAGAATTTTTGTATGAATAGTATTCGAGATATAGTCCATTGAACTCAGAAATTATAAGTTGGCCGGACTAGTGGGTTACATCGGTTGAAAGAGGAACATTTAACGTATTTATAATGATCTTTTGAGAATTTTTGTATGTTTAGTATTCGAGATATAGTACATTGAACTCAGAAAGTATTCGTTGGCCGGACTAGTGGGTTACATCGGGTGAAAGAGGAACATTTAACGTATTTAAAATAATTTTTTGAGAATTTTTGTATGTTTAGTATTCGAGATATAGTCCATTGAATTCAAAAAGTATTCGTTGGCCGGACTAGTGGGTTACATCGGGTGAAAGAGGAACATTTAACGTATTTGAAATAATTTTTTGAGAATTTTTGTATGTTTAGTATTCGAGATATAGTCCGTTGAATTCAAAAAGTATTCGTTGGCCGGACTAGTGGGTTACATCGGTTGAAAGAGGAACATTTAACGTATTTATAATGATCTTTTGAGAATTTTTGTATGTTTAGTATTCGAGATATAGTCCATTGAACTCAGAAAGTATTCGTTGGCCGGACTAGTGGGTTACATCGGGTGAAAGAGGAACATTTAACGTATTTAAAATAATTTTTTGAGAATTTTTGTATGTTTAGTATTCGAGATATAGTCCATTGAATTCAGGAAGTATTCGTTGGCCGGACTAGTGGGTTACATCGGGTGAAAGAGGAACATTTAACGTATTTGAAATAATTTTTTGAGAATTTTTGTATGTTTAGTATTCGAGATATAGTCCATTGAATTCAAAAAGTATTCGTTGGCCGGACTAGTGGGTTACATCGGGTGAAAGAGGAACATTTAACGTATTTAAAATAATTTTTTGAGAATTTTTGTATGTTTAGTATTCGAGATATAGTCCATTAAACTCAGAAAGTATTCGTTGGCCGGACTAGTGGGTTACATCGGGTGAAAGAGGAACATTTAACGTATTTAAAATAATTTTTTGAGAATTTTTGTATGTTTAGTATTCGAGATATAGTCCATTGAATTCAGGAAGTATTCGTTGGCCGGACTAGTGGGTTACATCGGGTGAAAGAGGAACATTTAACGTATTTGAAATAATTTTTTGAGAATTTTTGTATGTTTAGTATTCGAGATATAGTCCATTGAATTCAAAAAGTATTCGTTGGCCGGACTAGTGGGTTACATCGGTTGAAAGAGGAACATTTAACGTATTTATAATGATCTTTTGAGAATTTTTGTATGTTTAGTATTCGAGATATAGTCCATTGAACTCAGAAAGTATTCGTTGGCCGGACTAGTGGGTTACATCGGGTGAAAGAGGAACATTTAACGTATTTAAAATAATTTTTTGAGAATTTTTGTATGTTTAGTATTCGAGATATAGTCCGTTGAATTCAGGAAGTATTCGTTGGCCGGACTAGTGGGTTACATCGGGTGAAAGAGGAACATTTAACGTATTTGAAATAATTTTTTGAGAATTTTTGTATGTTTAGTATTCGAGATATAGTCCATTGAATTCAAAAAGTATTCGTTGGCCGGACTAGTGGGTTAAATCGGGTGAAAGAGGAACATTTAACGTATTTAAAATAATTTTTTGAGAATTTTTGTATGTTTGGTATTCGAGATATAGTCCATTGAATTCAAAAAGTATTCGTTGGCCGGACTAGTGGGTTACATCGGGTGAAAGAGGAACTTTTAACGTGTTTGAAATAATTTTTTGAGAATTTTTGTATGTTTAGTATTCGAGATATAGTCCATTGAACTCAGAAATTATAAGTTGGCCGGACTAGTGGGTTACATTGGGTGTTACAGGAACATTTAACGTATTTAAAATAATTTTTTGAGAATTTTTGTATGTTTAGTATTCGAGATATAGTCCATTGAATTCAGCAAGTATTCGTTGGCCGGACTAGTGGGTTACATCGGGTGAAAGAGGAACATTTAACGTATTTGAAATATTTTTTTGAGAATTTTTGTATGAATAGTATTCGAGATATAGTCCATTGAACTCAGAAATTATAAGTTGGCCGGACTAGTGGGTTACATCGGGTGAAAGAGGAACTTTAAACGTGTTTGAAATAATTTTTTGAGAATTTTTGTATGTATAGTATTCGAAATATAGTCCAATGAACTCAGAAATTATTCGTTGGTCGGACTAGTGGGTTACATTGGTTGTTACAGGAACATTTAACGTGTTTGAAATAATTTTTTGAGAATTTTTGTATGTTTAGTATTCGAGATATAGTCCATTGAATTCAAAAAGTATTCGTTAGCCGGACTAGTGGGTTACATCGGGTGAAAGAGGTACATTTAACGTATTTAAAATAATTTTTTGAGAATTTTTGTATGTTTGGTATTCGAGATATAGTCCATTGAATTCAAAAAGTATTCGTTGGCCGGACTAGTGGGTTACATCGGGTGAAAGAGGAACTTTTAACGTGTTTGAAATAATTTTTTGAGAATTTTTGTATGTTTAGTATTCGAAATATAGTCCATTGAACTCAGAAATTATTCGTTGGTCGGACTAGTGGGTTACATTGGTTGTTACAGGAACATTTAACGTGTTTGAAATAATTTTTTGAGAATTTTTGTATGTTTAGTATTCGAGATATAGTCCATTGAATTCAAAAAGTATTCGTTGGCCGGACTAGTGGGTTAAATCGGGTGAAAGAGGAACATTTAACGTATTTAAAATAATTTTTTGAGAATTTTTGTATGTTTGGTATTCGAGATATAGTCCATTGAATTCAAAAAGTATTCGTTGGCCGGACTAGTGGGTTACATCGGGTGAAAGAGGAACTTTTAACGTGTTTGAAATAATTTTTTGAGAATTTTTGTATGTTTAGTATTCGAGATATAGTCCATTGAACTCAGAAATTATAAGTTGGCCGGACTAGTGGGTTACATTGGGTGTTACAGGAACATTTAACGTATTTAAAATAATTTTTTGAGAATTTTTGTATGTTTAGTATTCGAGATATAGTCCATTGAATTCAGCAAGTATTCGTTGGCCGGACTAGTGGGTTACATCGGGTGAAAGAGGAACATTTAACGTATTTGAAATATTTTTTTGAGAATTTTTGTATGAATAGTATTCGAGATATAATCCATTGAACTCAGAAATTATAAGTTGGCCGGACTAGTGGGTTACATCGGGTGAAAGAGGAACTTTAAACGTGTTTGAAATAATTTTTTGAGAATTTTTGTATGTATAGTATTCGAAATATAGTCCATTGAACTCAGAAATTATTCGTTGGTCGGACTAGTGGGTTACATTGGTTGTTACAGGAACATTTAACGTGTTTGAAATAATTTTTTGAGAATTTTTGTATGTTTAGTATTCGAGATATAGTCCATTGAATTCAAAAAGTATTCGTTGGCCGGACTAGTGGGTTACATCGGGTGAAAGAGGTACATTTAACGTATTTAAAATAATTTTTTGAGAATTTTTGTATGTTTGGTATTCGAGATATAGTCCATTGAATTCAAAAAGTATTCGTTGGCCGGACTAGTGGGTTACATCGGGTGAAAGAGGAACTTTTAACGTGTTTGAAATAATTTTTTGAGAATTTTTGTATGTTTAGTATTCGAAATATAGTCCATTGAACTCAGAAATTATTCGTTGGTCGGACTAGTGGGTTACATTGGTTGTTACAGGAACATTTAACGTGTTTGAAATAATTTTTTGAGAATTTTTGTATGTTTAGTATTCGAGATATAGTCCATTGAATTCAAAAAGTATTCGTTGGCCGGACTAGTGGGTTAAATCGGGTGAAAGAGGAACATTTAACGTATTTAAAATAATTTTTTGAGAATTTTTGTATGTTTGGTATTCGAGATATAGTCCATTGAATTCAAAAAGTATTCGTTGGCCGGACTAGTGGGTTACATCGGGTGAAAGAGGAACTTTTAACGTGTTTGAAATAATTTTTTGAGAATTTTTGTATGTTTAGTATTCGAGATATAGTCCATTGAACTCAGAAATTATAAGTTGGCCGGACTAGTGGGTTACATTGGGTGTTACAGGAACATTTAACGTATTTAAAATAATTTTTTGAGAATTTTTGTATGTTTAGTATTCGAGATATAGTCCATTGAATTCAGCAAGTATTCGTTGGCCGGACTAGTGGGTTACATCGGGTGAAAGAGGAACATTTAACGTATTTGAAATATTTTTTTGAGAATTTTTGTATGAATAGTATTCGAGATATAGTCCATTGAACTCAGAAATTATAAGTTGGCCGGACTAGTGGGTTACATCGGTTGAAAGAGGAACATTTAACGTATTTATAATGATCTTTTGAGAATTTTTGTATGTTTAGTATTCGAGATATAGTACATTGAACTCAGAAAGTATTCGTTGGCCGGACTAGTGGGTTACATCGGGTGAAAGAGGAACATTTAACGTATTTAAAATAATTTTTTGAGAATTTTTGTATGTTTAGTATTCGAGATATAGTCCATTGAATTCAAAAAGTATTCGTTGGCCGGACTAGTGGGTTACATCGGGTGAAAGAGGAACATTTAACGTATTTGAAATAATTTTTTGAGAATTTTTGTATGTTTAGTATTCGAGATATAGTCCGTTGAATTCAAAAAGTATTCGTTGGCCGGACTAGTGGGTTACATCGGTTGAAAGAGGAACATTTAACGTATTTATAATGATCTTTTGAGAATTTTTGTATGTTTAGTATTCGAGATATAGTCCATTGAACTCAGAAAGTATTCGTTGGCCGGACTAGTGGGTTACATCGGGTGAAAGAGGAACATTTAACGTATTTAAAATAATTTTTTGAGAATTTTTGTATGTTTAGTATTCGAGATATAGTCCATTGAATTCAGGAAGTATTCGTTGGCCGGACTAGTGGGTTACATCGGGTGAAAGAGGAACATTTAACGTATTTGAAATAATTTTTTGAGAATTTTTGTATGTTTAGTATTCGAGATATAGTCCATTGAATTCAAAAAGTATTCGTTGGCCGGACTAGTGGGTTACATCGGGTGAAAGAGGAACATTTAACGTATTTAAAATAATTTTTTGAGAATTTTTGTATGTTTAGTATTCGAGATATAGTCCATTAAACTCAGAAAGTATTCGTTGGCCGGACTAGTGGGTTACATCGGGTGAAAGAGGAACATTTAACGTATTTAAAATAATTTTTTGAGAATTTTTGTATGTTTAGTATTCGAGATATAGTCCATTGAATTCAGGAAGTATTCGTTGGCCGGACTAGTGGGTTACATCGGGTGAAAGAGGAACATTTAACGTATTTGAAATAATTTTTTGAGAATTTTTGTATGTTTAGTATTCGAGATATAGTCCATTGAATTCAAAAAGTATTCGTTGGCCGGACTAGTGGGTTACATCGGTTGAAAGAGGAACATTTAACGTATTTATAATGATCTTTTGAGAATTTTTGTATGTTTAGTATTCGAGATATAGTCCATTGAACTCAGAAAGTATTCGTTGGCCGGACTAGTGGGTTACATCGGGTGAAAGAGGAACATTTAACGTATTTAAAATAATTTTTTGAGAATTTTTGTATGTTTAGTATTCGAGATATAGTCCATTGAATTCAAAAAGTATTCGTTGGCCGGACTAGTGGGTTACATCGGGTGAAAGAGGAACATTTAACGTATTTGAAATAATTTTTTGAGAATTTTTGTATGTTTAGTATTCGAGATATAGTCCATTGAACTCAGAAATTATTCGTTGGCCGGACTATAGTGGGTTACATTGGGTGTTACAGGAACATTTAACGTGTTTGAAATACTTAATAAAGACATTTTTATTAATCACTTGTTTTTTGTTTCGCAGTTATTTTGAATAATTTTCAAAAAGTTTAAAAAATCACTCGATCGATTTCGACTTGTTAGGTCATCATCAGGAGTATCTACTGATTTGTGTTAGTAAAAAATTTTGTTATATAGTAGAAAAAAGCAAAATATAAATAAAAGAAGGAGGGCAAAAAAAAATAAAAAATAAGCAATAAAAGCAAAATATGAATAAAAGAAGGAGGGCAAAAAAAAATTAAAAAGTTTGAGGAATCGCTGAAAAACTTTTGTCTAGATTTTGAATGCCAATTTTTTCGAGTTTTACAATATCTATGGAAATGTAAGGTCTATTTTCCACAGTCGACTTCCTGCAAATGTCGCAGAAAAATTCCGCGATGCAAGAAGGGTTCTTTTTAAAAAAGAAATCTGTTATTTGGGTAACATTACATTCGCAATTACTTTCTAAACCAAAATCGTAATTTAGATTTTTTTTAATAGAAAATAATGCATCGTAACGTAAATTTTCTGCAAGATTTGCATTGCCCTCGTACAATGCAGTTACGACCTTAGTAATAGGACATTCCGCTTCTTGAAATAAATCATCATGTGTTAATTTTATGTTGACAATACATTGAATAGTTGCATCAAAGGCGCAAGTATTTTTATAAAATGAGGTTTCTATTAAATTGCCATTACACAGCAAACGAGTGTTTCCTGGTGCTGTTGCAATATGGCTTTTTTGTTCTATTTTTTTTTTATTCTCAAAATGTTTAATTTGCAGTTTTGTGGCAAAATCGTTTTGTTCATCTTCGGATTTTTCGTTAAATTCCTTAATATTTGTGAAATTAAAATAATTATGTTTTTCTCTTTCAGGATTGCTTTTCTTCCTCCAAATTTCGGTCTTGTTTAATATGCTTAACACATTATCCTTTTTTTTGAGATTTAATGACAAATTTTTGACTGACCGTTTAGGAATTTCAGAATGAAATTTTTCAAAAATAATTTTATTTCTAATTCTAATTTCTTTTAAAAAGCGTAGACATTTGGTAGGTAATTTTCCTTAATGCGGAGCTCCCCGACAACGCCTTTTAATAATCGAAAAATAATTTTCAATATGGCTGTTGCTGAGTCTCCCTTCGTTGTAAATAATTTGTGACCAAAGTGGTACGTACGTCAAATATTTTTTAATAAATTTTTCTGCAAAGGAAGGGTTGTAAAAATTATTCACAGAATTTGTTGTGCTCGCATTTCTTTCGTTAATATTACATTCAGTGAATATTTTAGAAAAATCTTGGAAAAAGGGGCTCTGCTCATAAATTGTTTTGCTGAATAAATCATTTTCTTCGTACACAATAAGATTCTTCTGATTATCATTAGATCCTTCTGAGTTAATAAAATCTGAATTAAATACTGATTTGAGAATATGACTAAGAGCAGCAATACTTTCAGGATTAGTGTATTTTGATTTTAATAATAAAACAAAGTGTTTGAAAATTAATTTCATATTATTATAATCATTACATATAATAAATGAGGCCACTATTTCTTTAACATATTTAGATACCCTGGATGATTCCCTAAAATGTTCATTAATGTCATTTATCATGTTCTTTGTTAAATGCGAACAACAAAGGTGTATTTTCACAAATTTGCCTAAATCTGCGTCATTGTTGTTGCAAATATATTTGTGGGAAATTTTTAGATAGTCAACGATTGTTAAATTATTATTAAAACTTTCTAAAACGGCATTTATTTCTGCGAAACTAAAATCTGTAACAACAGTTTCAAAAATAGGCCATTTATTGGTTTGATTTACAAAATAATTTTTAAGTGCTCTAAGCCAAGTTCCGATTGTTAAGGCAGTATGACTCGCACTAACAAAGTCACTTATTGAAAATGGATCACTTGGATCGTGTTCATTCTGTTTCACTGGAATAATAAGGGCATAATATAACACCATCGACGTTTCAGGGTTTGGTGGTCGCACGAGTCCCCCAGTTGCATCCATATACACAACCAATTGCTTCGCCTTATTTTTATTAATAATTAATTTGACCATTTCTACTTGCATTTTACTAAAAGAAATTACAAAGAAAGGCTATTTCGATAACTGCCGTATATATTGTTCAGGAGAATTTTTAGTTTTTTTAATTTCGATGTACAAGTCTTCAATGTCATCGTTATGATTGTCCTGGTCCATGAGCGCTTCCGATTTTATTTTTCGCAAAACATCTACGGTGGTACATTTTACTATAGATTTTGTTGTTTTGACAAAATCTTTATCTTCACATAAAAATAATTTTTCTGAGAATTGTTCCACCGATGCTTCACTAAGAGAATCTTTCAATTGTTTTCTGAGAAACCTATTCATTACTCGAGCTTTTACGTGTGGGTGAAAGACTGTGTTATTCGAAACGCTTACTTTGAAGTGGTTAACGGCTTGATCTTTATTGTTTAGTTTGAATTTTCGGCATTCGCTGCCTCTTTTAATGACTCTATGGCCGCAGTAAGCACGAATATAAATAGATTTTTTATTTATTCGACTGTCTTTAATATATACCAGACAACCAGTCATTTTGGTTAGTAATTCTGAAAAAACTGATGAATATTTAAATCTGTTGAATTCTAAATTTTTAGAATTATAGATTTCATTCCAAATATGTATAGGTATGATTAAAATGTTGTTCATATCTATATATTCTTCAACAGTTTCTTCTTTACATGGTGGAACCTGTACTTCATTTGACTTAACCCCAAAACTCTTTGTTTCCATAAATTGTTTATCCGTTAGGTCTTCTTCAAAATACTCCGTTTCTTCATATTCTAGACTATCCATATTGGAATCGACTATAACATCAATTGGTATATTTGGAGCAACAGCCTCAAATATAGAAACGTTTGGAAGATCGACAACATTATTGATGTTTTGGAAATGTTCATAATCGTTTATTTTAGTTGGTATTCCAATAAATGTTTCAGAAACATTTTTGGTAGCTTGGTTTCTCTTTTCAAATTCAAATAAAAGATTTGAAACGAAGCGTTTATTCCGTTGTAAGAGATTTTTAATCTTTAAACGATTATTCTCATTGCATGTCATTGAAATATTTTTACAAACAAGAGTCAGTAGTGGATCTTTGACAGAATTGCATGTTAATATTATTTTATCATAACTTTCCACATTATTTAATATAGTTGTTGTGATAATGTCTAAATTTTCATTTGTAAATTTAAAAGGTTTGAAAGGCATGGTGTCAAATAATATTGTAGAATTACTGAAAAAAATATATTGCAACAATACAAAAATCGAGATAAGAAATCAATTATTCTGAACAAAAATTAATTTCAAAATTTATAATCTAAAATAAAATAATCATGTATATACTACAAATCTAAAATCGCTCAATTATCAAACTCGATAATTAAAATGTCCGAAAGAGTGCAGAGGTCCAGAAAATCAAAAAGCCGTTCAAAACTATAGATTCGTTTAATTAGAATGTCCGAAAGAGTGCCGAGGTCCAAAAAATCAAAAAGCCGTTCAAAACTATAGAATCGTTTAATAGAAAAACCGAAAGAATGCAGGGGTCCAAAAATTCAAAAAGCCGGAATCATAAAAATTATAAATGAAATTCAAATTAATAATCAAAAATTTCCAAATCAAAGTAAAGTATTCGAACAATTAATCAAATATTTTAACTAAAATCACCAATAAGAATACGCTAAATATTCACTAAAAAAATTTAAAAAATCACTTAATTCAATTATCAAATTCGTTAATTAGAATGTCCGAAAGAGTGCCGAGGTCCAAAAAATCAAAAAGCCGTTCAAAACTATAGAATCGTTTAATAGAAAAACCGAAAGAATGCAGGGGTCCAAAAAATCAAAAAGCCGGAATCATAAAAATTATAAATGAAATTCAAATTAATAATCAAAAATTTCCAAATCAAAGTAAAACATTCGAACAATTAATCAAATATTTTAACTAAAATCACCAATAAGAATACGCTAAATATTCACTAAAAAAATTTAAAAAATCACTTAATTCAATTATCAAATTCGTTAATTAGAATGTCCAAAAGAGTGCCGAGGTCCAAAAAATCAAAAAGCCGTTCAAAACTATAGAATCGTTTAATAGAAAAACCGAAAGAATGCAGGGGTCCAAAAAATCAAAAAGCCGGAATCATAAAAATTATAAATGAAATTCAAATTAATAATCAAAAATTTCCAAATCAAAGTAAAATATTCGAACAATTAATCAAATATTTTAACTAAAATCACCAATAAGAATACGCTAAATATTCACTAAAAAAATTTAAAAAAATCACTTAATTCAATTATCAAATTCGTTAATTAGAATGTCCGAAAGAGTGCCGAGGTCCAAAAAATAAAAAAGCCGTTCAAAACTATAGAATCGTTTAATAGAAAAACCGAAAGAATGCAGGGGTCCAAAAAATCAAAAAGCCGGAATCATAAAAATTATAAATGAAATTCAAATTAATAATCAAAAATTTCCAAATCAAAGTAAAATATTCGAACAATTAATCAAATATTTTAACTAAAATCACCAATAAGAATACGCTAAATATTCACTAAAAAAATTTAAAAAAATCACTTAATTCAATTATCAAATTCGTTAATTAGAATGTCCGAAAGAGTGCCGAGGTCCAAAAAATCAAAAAGCCGTTCAAAACTATAGAATCGTTTAATAGAAAAACCGAAAGAATGCAGGGGTCCAAAAAATCAAAAAGCCGGAATCATAAAAATTATAAATGAAATTCAAATTAATAAACAAAAATTTCCAAATCAAAGTAAAATATTCGAACAATTAATCAAATATTTTAACTAAAATCACCAATAAGAATTCGCTAAATATGTACTGAAAAAATTAAAATAATCACTTAATTACAATAATTAAGCAACGCAAAATAGTCAAAAAGTACTAAAACACAACCGATCGCAAAAATATTATACGAAAGAATCCTTCAATGATACAAAATGTTAAAAAATTTTGGTTTAATTCTCTTAATCTTTCCAATTTTTTTTTGTCAAATGATGTCACAAAAAAAAAATATAATATGCTCGATGCTCCCCTAAACTCATTTTATAACGGTGCTTCTCTTTTCAGTAATAATTTACTCAATATATTTTTCCCAATTCTATTGCAAACGTGCTCATCTACCCACATGAACTATCCCTTTTCCTGCCAGCCCACACAATTGCGCGGGTAAGCCAATAAAATCATGTCAAAAATTTATTTCAGTATGTGTTTCGAACCAACTTATACATTTATGAATTCCTTTCTAACTTCTTTTCATCTGAAAAAACACTATAACTATACACACAATTGTGCTGGTTGTACTTCAAATCAAGCAAAAAAATTTATCAAAAACGCCATTACATACAATGGTTTATTCTCACACATTTGTGTGTTCTGGACTTTAATTGTGACATTTTTTTTTGGTAGGAAAAGGGCTATTGATTGAGTGACAGTAGTGTAAAAAACTTATACACGTGTATGTGTACTGATTCCCTCATTTAATTGAGCAAAAGGAATAAAGTAAAATATGTAATTTGAAAGTATACTTTGTTTTTCCACTTCTCTTGCCTCTCAATCAATAGTGCAAGTGTGTAGGTGATGAACGTTGTAAATGTTGTAATAGAATTGGGAAAAGTATCGAGCAAATAATTACTGGAAAGAGAAGCACCGTTGTAAAATCGAGCATCGAACATATTTTTTTTTTTGTGTGAGACAATTTGAACATAATATTAAGAGAATTAAATAAACCATAATTTTTTAACATTTTGTATTATTGAAGCATTCTGTTGTATAATATTTTTGCGATCGGTTGTGTTTTAGTACTTTTTGACTATTTTGCGTTGCTTAATTATTGTAATTAAGTGATTATTTTAATTTTTTCAGTACATATTTAGCGAATTCTTATTGGTGATTTTAGTTAAAATATTTGATTAATTGTTCGAATATTTTACTTTGATTTGGAAATTTTTGATTATTAATTTGAATTTCATTTATAATTTTTATGATTCCGGCTTTTTGATTTTTTGGACCCCTGCATTCTTTCGGTTTTTCTATTAAACGATTCTATAGTTTTGAACGGCTTTTTGATTTTTTGGACCTCGGCACTCTTTCGGACATTCTAATTAACGAATTTGATAATTGAATTAAGTGATTTTTTAAATTTTTTTAGTGAATATTTAGCGTATTCTTATTGGTGATTTTAGTTAAAATATTTGATTAATTGTTCGAATATTTTATTTTGATTTGGAAATTTTTGATTATTAATTTGAATTTCATTTATAATTTTTATGATTCCGGCTTTTTGATTTTTTGGACCCCTGCATTCTTTCGGTTTTTCTATTAAACGATTCTATAGTTTTGAACGGCTTTTTGATTTTTTGGACCTCGGCACTCTTTCGGACATTCTAATTAACGAATTTGATAATTGAATTAAGTGATTTTTTAAATTTTTTTAGTGAATATTTAGCGTATTCTTATTGGTGATTTTAATTAAAATTTTTGATTAATTGTTCGAATATTTTACTTTGATTTGGAAATTTTTGATTATTAATTTGAATTTCATTTATAATTTTTATGATTCCGGCTTTTTGATTTTTTGGACCCCTGCATTCTTTCGGTTTTTCTATTAAACGATTCTATAGTTTTGAACGGCTTTTTTATTTTTTGGACCTCGGCACTCTTTCGGACATTCTAATTAACGAATTTGATAATTGAATTAAGTGATTTTTTTAAATTTTTTTAGTGAATATTTAGCGTATTCTTATTGGTGATTTTAGTTAAAATATTTGATTAATTGTTCGAATATTTTACTTTGATTTGGAAATTTTTGATTATTAATTTGAATTTCATTTATAATTTTTATGATTCCGGCTTTTTGATTTTTTGGACCCCTGCATTCTTTCGGTTTTTCTATTAAACGATTCTATAGTTTTAAACGGCTTTTTGATTTTTTGGACCTCGGCACTCTTTCGGACATTCTAATTAACGAATTTGATAATTGAATTAAGTGATTTTTTAAATTTTTTTAGTGAATATTTAGCGTATTCTTATTGGTGATTTTAGTTAAAATATTTGATTAATTGTTCGAATGTTTTACTTTGATTTGGAAATTTTTGATTATTAATTTGAATTTCATTTATAATTTTTATGATTCCGGCTTTTTGATTTTTTGGACCCCTGCATTCTTTCGGTTTTTCTATTAAACGATTCTATAGTTTTGAACGACTTTTTGATTTTTTGGACCTCGGCACTCTTTCGGACATTCTAATTAACGAATTTGATAATTGAATTAAGTGATTTTTTAAATTTTTTTAGTGAATATTTAGCGTATTCTTATTGGTGATTTTAGTTAAAATATTTGATTAATTGTTCGAATATTTTACTTTGATTTGGAAATTTTTGATTATTAATTTGAATTTCATTTATAATTTTTATGATTCCGGCTTTTTGATTTTTTGGACCCCTGCATTCTTTCGGTTTTTCTATTAAACGATTCTATAGTTTTGAACGGCTTTTTGATTTTTTGGACCTCGGCACTCTTTCGGACATTCTAATTAACGAATTTGATAATTGAATTAAGTGATTTTTTAAATTTTTTTAGTGAATATTTAGCGTATTCTTATTGGTGATTTTAGTTAAAATATTTGATTAATTGTTCGAATATTTTACTTTGATTTGGAAATTTTTGATTATTAATTTGAATTTCATTTATAATTTTTATGATTCCGGCTTTTTGATTTTTTGGACCCCTGCATTCTTTCGGTTTTTCTATTAAACGATTCTATAGTTTTGAACGGCTTTTTTATTTTTTGGACCTCGGCACTCTTTCTTACATTCTAATTAACGAATTTGATAATTGAATTAAGTGATTTTTTAAATTTTTTTAGTGAATATTTAGCGTATTCTTATTGGTGATTTTAGTTAAAATATTTGATTAATTGTTCGAATATTTTACTTTGATTTGGAAATTTTTGATTATTAATTTGAATTTCATTTATAATTTTTATGATTCCGGCTTTTTGATTTTTTGGACCCCTGCATTCTTTCGGTTTTTCTATTAAACGATTCTATAGTTTTGAACGGCTTTTTGATTTTTTGGACCTCGGCACTCTTTTGGACATTCTAATTAAACGAATCTATAGTTTTGAACGGCTTTTTGATTTTCTGGACCTCTGCACTCTTTCGGACATTTTAATTATCGAGTTTGATAATTGAGCGATTTTAGATTTGTAGTATATACATGATTATTTTATTTTAGATTATAAATTTTGAAATTAATTTTTGTTCAGAATAATTGATTTCTTATCTCGATTTTTGTATTGTTGCAATATATTTTTTTCAGTAATTCTACAATATTAATTGACACCATGCCTTTCAAACCTTTTAAATTTACAAATGAAAATTTAGACATTATCACAACAACTATATTAAATAATGTGGAAAGTTATGATAAAATAATATTAACATGCAATTCTGTCAAAGATCCACTACTGACTCTTGTTTGTAAAAATATTTCAATGACATGCAATGAGAATAATCGTTTAAAGATTAAAAATCTCTTACAACGGAATAAACGCTTCGTTTCAAATCTTTTATTTGAATTTGAAAAGAGAAACCAAGCTACCAAAAATGTTTCTGAAACATTTATTGGAATACCAACTAAAATAAACGATTATGAACATTTCCAAAACATCAATAATGTTGTCGATCTTCCAAACGTTTCTATATTTGAGGCTGTTGCTCCAAATATACCAATTGATGTTATAGTCGATTCCAATATGGATAGTCTAGAATATGAAGAAACGGAGTATTTTGAAGAAGACCTAACGGATAAACAATTTATGGAAACAAAGAGTTTTGGGGTTAAGTCAAATGAAGTACAGGTTCCACCATGTAAAGAAGAAACTGTTGAAGAATATATAGATATGAACAACATTTTAATCATACCTATACATATTTGGAATGAAATCTATAATTCTAAAAATTTAGAATTCAACAGATTTAAATATTCATCAGTTTTTTCAGAATTACTAACCAAAATGACTGGTTGTCTGGTATATATTAAAGACAGTCGAATAAATAAAAATTCTATTTATATTCGTGCTTACTGCGGCCATAGAGTCATTAAAAGAGGCAGCGAATGCCGAAAATTCAAACTAAACAATAAAGATCAAGCCGTTAACCACTTCAAAGTAAGCGTTTCGAATAACACAGTCTTTCACCCACACGTAAAAGCTCGAGTAATGAATAGGTTTCTCAGAAAACAATTGAAAGATTCTCTTAGTGAAGCATCGGTGGAACAATTCTCAGAAAAATTATTTTTATGTGAAGATAAAGATTTTGTCAAAACAACAAAATCTATAGTAAAATGTACCACCGTAGATGTTTTGCGAAAAATAAAATCGGAAGCGCTCATGGACCAGGACAATCATAACGATGACATTGAAGACTTGTACATCGAAATTAAAAAAACTAAAAATTCTCCTGAACAATATATACGGCAGTTATCGAAATAGCCTTTCTTTGTAATTTCTTTTAGTAAAATGCAAGTAGAAATGGTCAAATTAATTATTAATAAAAATAAGGCGAAGCAATTGGTTGTGTATATGGATGCAACTGGGGGACTCGTGCGACCACCAAACCCTGAAACGTCGATGGTGTTATATTATGCCCTTATTATTCCAGTGAAACAGAATGAACACGATCCAAGTGATCCATTTTCAATAAGTGACTTTGTTAGTGCGAGTCATACTGCCTTAACAATCGGAACTTGGCTTAGAGCACTTAAAAATTATTTTGTAAATCAAACCAATAAATGGCCTATTTTTGAAACTGTTGTTACAGATTTTAGTTTCGCAGAAATAAATGCCGTTTTAGAAAGTTTTAATAATAATTTAACAATCGTTGACTATCTAAAAATTTCCCACAAATATATTTGCAACAACAATGACGCAGATTTAGGCAAATTTGTGAAAATACACCTTTGTTGTTCGCATTTAACAAAGAACATGATAAATGACATTAATGAACATTTTAGGGAATCATCCAGGGTATCTAAATATGTTAAAGAAATAGTGGCCTCATTTATTATATGTAATGATTATAATAATATGAAATTAATTTTCAAACACTTTGTTTTATTATTAAAATCAAAATACACTAATCCTGAAAGTATTGCTGCTCTTAGTCATATTCTCAAATCAGTATTTAATTCAGATTTTATTAACTCAGAAGGATCTAATGATAATCAGAAGAATCTTATTGTGTACGAAGAAAATGATTTATTCAGCAAAACAATTTATGAGCAGAGCCCCTTTTTCCAAGATTTTTCTAAAATATTCACTGAATGTAATATTAACGAAAGAAATGCGAGCACAACAAATTCTGTGAATAATTTTTACAACCCTTCCTTTGCAGAAAAATTTATTAAAAAATATTTGACGTACGTACCACTTTGGTCACAAATTATTTACAACGAAGGGAGACTCAGCAACAGCCATATTGAAAATTATTTTTCGATTATTAAAAGGCGTTGTCGGGGAGCTCCGCATTTAGGAAAATTACCTACCAAATGTCTACGCTTTTTAAAAGAAATTAGAATTAGAAATAAAATTATTTTTGAAAAAATTCATTCTGAAATTCCTAAACGGTCAGTCAAAAATTTGTCATTAAATCTCAAAAAAAAGGATAATGTGTTAAGCATATTAAACAAGACCGAAATTTGGAGGAAGAAAAGCAATCCTGAAAGAGAAAAACATAATTATTTTAATTTCACAAATATTAAGGAATTTAACGAAAAATCCGAAGATGAACAAAACGATTTTGCCACAAAACTGCAAATTAAACATTTTGAGAATAAAAAAAAAATAGAACAAAAAAGCCATATTGCAACAGCACCAGGAAACACTCGTTTGCTGTGTAATGGCAATTTAATAGAAACCTCATTTTATAAAAATACTTGCGCCTTTGATGCAACTATTCAATGTATTGTCAACATAAAATTAACACATGATGATTTATTTCAAGAAGCGGAATGTCCTATTACTAAGGTCGTAACTGCATTGTACGAGGGCAATGCAAATCTTGCAGAAAATTTACGTTACGATGCATTATTTTCTATTAAAAAAAATCTAAATTACGATTTTGGTTTAGAAAGTAATTGCGAATGTAATGTTACCCAAATAACAGATTTCTTTTTTAAAAAGAACCCTTCTTGCATCGCGGAATTTTTCTGCGACATTTGCAGGAAGTCGACTGTGGAAAATAGACCTTACATTTCCATAGATATTGTAAAACTGGAAAAAATTGGCATTCAAAATCTAGACAAAAGTTTTTCAGCGATTCCTCAAAAAAGGTGTTGCGGTTTAAATTTATTATCGCCAAATACCCAATTAAGTCAATACGCAATAATTAATACTGAGTATCTTAACAGCCAAACACAAAAACCCATAGCCTTGCAGCATATTCCACAAACAATAAAGATTGAAAACAAGGTATTAAAAATTAATTCCATAATCAGTTATCAACCAAATCACTACACTGCCTATTGTAAAAAAAATGATTACTGGGAAGAATTTGATGACCTTAAAGAAAATGTGGTTAAAATCAGAAATTCTTCAAAATGTGTAACTCCTCATTTCCTTTGTTACACTATGTGTAATTAAGACGAAATGTCTCCTAAATAAAATTGCATTATTTTCATAGCTGGCCTACTCATTGAAGTAAACATTATTCGAAACAATAAGTGAATCTTACAAAAAACTATCATATCATAAACACCACCTTAGAACCAAAACTAACTAGAATGTTAAAAAATGCTCGAAATATTAATTATGCAACCAATTAAGATTATTATTTTTTCTTCTATTCAAGTCGTTTTTCCATTAACTTTCTTCTATTCCTTCGCAACAAGCCAGACAAACAAAGAGATCCTAAATTGAAAAAACTATATCTCAACTCCACCTCATAGAAAAATTGTAGCCCGACCAACGAATAGCTCCTGACTTTGAAGGACTATATCTCAACTAAGTCGCAAAGGCAAATTATGAAAAAAAATCTGAAATTACTATAAAACTTCCATCATCATCAGACATAAGCCCCTAGTTCCACCAACGAGTATTTGCTGAGTTTGAAGAAGTACTCTCTAATTCTCAATTGACTATATCTCGAATACTAAATACACAAAAATTCTCAAAAAATTATTTCAAACACGTTAAATGTTCCTCTTTCACCCAATGTAACCCGCTAGTCCCGCCAACGAATACTTTCTGAGTTCAATGGACTATATCTCGAATACTAAACATACAAAAAATCTCAAAAAATTATTTCAAACACGTTAAATGTTCCTGTAACACCCAATGTAACCCACTATAGTCCGGCCAACGAATAATTTCTGAGTTCAATGGACTATATCTCGAATACTAAACATACAAAAATTCTCAAAAAATTATTTTAAACACGTTAAAAGTTCCTGTAACACCCAATGTAACCCACTAGTCCGGCCAACGAATAATTTCTGAGTTCAATGGACTATATCTCGAATACTAAACATACAAAAATTCTCAAAACATTATTTTAAATACGTTAAATGTTCCTCTTTCACCCGATGTAACCCACTAGTCCGGCCAACGAATACTTTCTGAGTTCAATGGACTATATCTCGAATAGTAAACATACAAAAATTCTCAAAACATTATTTTAAATACGTTAAATGTTCCTCTTTCACCCGATGTAACCCACTAGTCCGGCCAACGAATAATTTCTGAATTCATTGGACTATATCTCGAATACTAAACATACACAAATTCTCAAAAGATTATTTTAAATACGTTAAATGTTCCTGTAACACCCGATGTAACCCACTAGTCCGGCCAACGAATACTTTCTGAGTTTAATGGACTATATCTCGAATACTAAACATACAAAAATTCTCAAAAAATTATTTTAAACACGTTAAAAGTTCCTGTAACACCTAATGTAACCCACTAGTCCGGCCAACGAATAATTTCTGAGTTCAATGGACTATATCTTGAATACTAAACATACAAAAATTCTCAAAAAATTATTTTAAATACGTTAAATGTTCCTCTTTCACCCGATGTAACCCACTAGTCCGGCCAACGAATAATTTCTGAATTCATTGGACTATATCTCGAATACTAAACATACAAAAATTCTCAGAAAATTATTTCAAATACGTTAAATGTTCCTCTTTCACCCGATGTAACCCACTAGTCCGGCCAACGAATACTTTTTGAATTCAATGGACTATATCTTGAATACTAAACATACAAAAATTCTCAAAAAATTATTTTAAATACGTTAAATGTTCCTCTTTCACCCGATGTAACTCACTAGCCCGGCCAACGAATAATTTCTGAGTTCAATGGACTATATCTCGAATACTAAACATACAAAAATTCTCAAAAAATTATTTCAAATACGTTAAATGTTCCTCTTTCACCCGATGTAACCCACTAGTCCGGCCAACGAATACTTGCTGAATTCAATGGACTATATCTCGAATAGTAAACATACAAAAATTCTCAAAACATTATTTTAAATACGTTAAATGTTCCTCTTTCACCCGATGCAACCCACTAGTCCGGCCAACGAATACTTGCTGAATTCAATGGACTATATCTCGAATAGTAAACATACAAAAATTCTCAAAAAATTATTTCAAATACGTTAAATGTTCCTCTTTCACCCGATGTAACCCACTAGTCCGGCCAACGAATACTTGCTGAATTCAATGGACTATATCTCGAATAGTAAACATACAAAAATTCTCAAAACATTATTTTAAATACGTTAAATGTTCCTCTTTCACCCGATGTAACCCACTAGTCCGGCCAACGAATAATTTCTGAATTCATTGGACTATATCTCGAATACTAAACATACACAAATTCTCGAAAGATTATTTTAAATACGTTAAATGTTCCTCTTTCACCCGATGTAACCCATTAGTCCGGCCAACGAATACTTTCTGAGTTCAATGGACTATATCTCGAATACTAAACATACAAAAATTCTCAAAAAATTACTTTAAATACGTTAAATGTTCCTCTTTCACCCGATGTAACCCACTAGTCCGGCCAACGAATAATTTCTGAGTTCAATGGACTATATCTCGAATACTAAACATACAAAAATTCTCAAAAAATTATTTTAAATACGTTAAATGTTCCTCTTTCACCCGATGTAACCCACTAGCCCGGCCAACGAATAATTTCTGAGTTCAATGGACTATATCTCGAATACTAAACATACAAAAATTCTCAAAAAATTACTTTAAATACGTTAAATGTTCCTCTTTCACCCGATGTAACCCACTAGTCCGGCCAACGAATAATTTCTGAGTTTATTGGACTATATCTCGAATACTAAACATACAAAAATTCTCAAAAAATTATTTTAAATACGTTAAATGTTCCTCTTTCACCCGATGTAACCCACTAGCCCGGCCAACGAATAATTTCTGAGTTCAATGGACTATATCTCGAATACTAAACATACAAAAATTCTCAAAAAATTATTTCAAATACGTTAAATGTTCCTCTTTCACCCGATGTAACCCACTAGTCCGGCCAACGAATACTTGCTGAATTCAATGGACTATATCTCGAATAGTAAACATACAAAAATTCTCAAAACATTATTTAAAATACGTTAAATGTTCCTCTTTCACCCGATGTAACCCACTAGTCCGGCCAACGAATAATTTCTGAATTCATTGGACTATATCTCGAATACTAAACATACACAAATTCTCGAAAGATTATTTTAAATACGTTAAATGTTCCTCTTTCACCCGATGTAACCCACTAGTCCGGCCAACGAATACTTTCTGAGTTCAATGGACTATATCTCGAATAGTAAACATACAAAAATTCTCAAAACATTATTTTAAATACGTTAAATGTTCCTCTTTCACCCGATGTAACCCACTAGTCCGGCCAACGAATACTTTTTGAATTCAATGGACTATATCTCGAATACTAAACATACAAAAATTCTCAAAAAATTATTTCAAACACGTTAAAAGTTCCTGTAACACCCGATGTAACCCACTAGTCCGGCCAACGAATAATTTCTGAGTTCAATGGACTATATCTCGAATACTAAACATACAAAAATTCTCTAAAAATGATTTCAAATACGTTAAATGTTCCTCTTTCACCCGATGTAACCCACTAGTCCGGCCAACGAATACTTGCTGAATTCAATGGACTATATCTCGAATACTAAACATACAAAAATTCTCAAAAAATTACTTTAAATACGTTAAATGTTCCTCTTTCACCCGATGTAACCCACTAGTCCGGCCAACGAATAATTTCTGAGTTTATTGGACTATATCTCGAATACTAAACATACAAAAATTCTCAAAAAATTATTTTAAATACGTTAAATGTTCCTCTTTCACCCGATGTAACCCACTAGCCCGGCCAACGAATAATTTCTGAGTTCAATGGACTATATCTCGAATACTAAACATACAAAAATTCTCAAAAAATTATTTCAAATACGTTAAATGTTCCTCTTTCACCCGATGTAACCCACTAGCCCGGCCAACGAATAATTTCTGAATTCATTGGACTATATCTCGAATACTAAACATACACAAATTCTCGAAAGATTATTTTAAATACGTTAAATGTTCCTCTTTCACCCGATGTAACCCATTAGTCCGGCCAACGAATACTTTCTGAGTTCAATGGACTATATCTCGAATACTAAACATACAAAAATTCTCAAAAAATTACTTTAAATACGTTAAATGTTCCTCTTTCACCCGATGTAACCCACTAGTCCGGCCAACGAATAATTTCTGAGTTTATTGGACTATATCTCGAATACTAAACATACAAAAATTCTCAAAAAATTATTTTAAATACGTTAAATGTTCCTCTTTCACCCGATGTAACCCACTAGCCCGGCCAACGAATAATTTCTGAGTTCAATGGACTATATCTCGAATACTAAACATACAAAAATTCTCAAAAAATTACTTTAAATACGTTAAATGTTCCTCTTTCACCCGATGTAACCCACTAGTCCGGCCAACGAATAATTTCTGAGTTTATTGGACTATATCTCGAATACTAAACATACAAAAATTCTCAAAAAATTATTTTAAATACGTTAAATGTTCCTCTTTCACCCGATGTAACCCACTAGCCCGGCCAACGAATAATTTCTGAGTTCAATGGACTATATCTCGAATACTAAACATACAAAAATTCTCAAAAAATTATTTCAAATACGTTAAATGTTCCTCTTTCACCCGATGTAACCCACTAGTCCGGCCAACGAATACTTGCTGAATTCAATGGACTATATCTCGAATAGTAAACATACAAAAATTCTCAAAACATTATTTAAAATACGTTAAATGTTCCTCTTTCACCCGATGTAACCCACTAGTCCGGCCAACGAATAATTTCTGAATTCATTGGACTATATCTCGAATACTAAACATACACAAATTCTCGAAAGATTATTTTAAATACGTTAAATGTTCCTCTTTCACCCGATGTAACCCACTAGTCCGGCCAACGAATACTTTCTGAGTTCAATGGACTATATCTCGAATAGTAAACATACAAAAATTCTCAAAACATTATTTTAAATACGTTAAATGTTCCTCTTTCACCCGATGTAACCCACTAGTCCGGCCAACGAATACTTTTTGAATTCAATGGACTATATCTCGAATACTAAACATACAAAAATTCTCAAAAAATTATTTCAAACACGTTAAAAGTTCCTGTAACACCCGATGTAACCCACTAGTCCGGCCAACGAATAATTTCTGAGTTCAATGGACTATATCTCGAATACTAAACATACAAAAATTCTCTAAAAATGATTTCAAATACGTTAAATGTTCCTCTTTCACCCGATGTAACCCACTAGTCCGGCCAACGAATACTTGCTGAATTCAATGGACTATATCTCGAATACTAAACATACAAAAATTCTCAAAAAATTACTTTAAATACGTTAAATGTTCCTCTTTCACCCGATGTAACCCACTAGTCCGGCCAACGAATAATTTCTGAGTTTATTGGACTATATCTCGAATACTAAACATACAAAAATTCTCAAAAAATTATTTTAAATACGTTAAATGTTCCTCTTTCACCCGATGTAACCCACTAGCCCGGCCAACGAATAATTTCTGAGTTCAATGGACTATATCTCGAATACTAAACATACAAAAATTCTCAAAAAATTATTTCAAATACGTTAAATGTTCCTCTTTCACCCGATGTAACCCACTAGCCCGGCCAACGAATAATTTCTGAATTCATTGGACTATATCTCGAATACTAAACATACAAAAATTCTCTAAAAATTATTTCAAATACGTTAAATGTTCCTCTTTCACCCGATGTAACCCACTAGTCCGGCCAACGAATACTTGCTGAATTCAATGGACTATATCTCGAATACTAAACATACAAAAATTCTCAAAAAATTACTTTAAATACGTTAAATGTTCCTCTTTCACCCGATGTAACCCACTAGTCCGGCCAACGAATAATTTCTGAGTTTATTGGACTATATCTCGAATACTAAACATACAAAAATTCTCAAAAAATTATTTTAAATACGTTAAATGTTCCTCTTTCACCCGATGTAACCCACTAGCCCGGCCAACGAATAATTTCTGAGTTCAATGGACTATATCTCGAATACTAAACATACAAAAATTCTCAAAAAATTATTTCAAATACGTTAAATGTTCCTCTTTCACCCGATGTAACCCACTAGTCCGGCCAACGAATACTTGCTGAATTCAATGGACTATATCTCGAATAGTAAACATACAAAAATTCTCAAAACATTATTTTAAATACGTTAAATGTTCCTCTTTCACCCGATGTAACCCACTAGTCCGGCCAACGAATAATTTCTGAATTCATTGGACTATATCTCGAATACTAAACATACAAAAATTCTCAAAAAATTATTTCAAACACGTTAAAAGTTCCTGTAACACCCGATGTAACCCACTAGTCCGGCCAACGAATAATTTCTGAGTTCAATGGACTATATCTCGAATACTAAACATACAAAAATTCTCTAAAAATGATTTCAAATACGTTAAATGTTCCTCTTTCACCCGATGTAACCCACTAGTCCGGCCAACGAATACTTGCTGAATTCAATGGACTATATCTCGAATACTAAACATACAAAAATTCTCAAAAAATTACTTTAAATACGTTAAATGTTCCTCTTTCACCCGATGTAACCCACTAGTCCGGCCAACGAATAATTTCTGAGTTCATTGGACTATATCTCGAATACTAAACATACAAAAATTCTCTAAAAATGATTTCAAATACGTTAAATGTTCCTCTTTCACCCGATGTAACCCACTAGTCCGGCCAACGAATACTTGCTGAATTCAATGGACTATATCTCGAATACTAAACATACAAAAATTCTCAAAAAATTACTTTAAATACGTTAAATGTTCCTCTTTCACCCGATGTAACCCACTAGTCCGGCCAACGAATAATTTCTGAGTTCATTGGACTATATCTCGAATACTAAACATACAAAAATTCTCAAAAAATTATTTTAAATACGTTAAATGTTCCTCTTTCACCCGATGTAACCCACTAGTCCGGCCAACGAATACTTGCTGAATTCAATGGACTATATCTCGAATAGTAAACATACAAAAATTCTCAAAACATTATTTTAAATACGTTAAATGTTCCTCTTTCACCCGATGTAACCCACTAGTCCGGCCAACGAATAATTTCTGAATTCATTGGACTATATCTCGAATACTAAACATACACAAATTCTCAAAAGATTATTTTAAATACGTTAAATGTTCCTGTAACACCCGATGTAACCCACTAGTCCGGCCAACGAATACTTTCTGAGTTTAATGGACTATATCTCGAATACTAAACATACAAAAATTCTCAAAAAATTATTTTAAACACGTTAAAAGTTCCTGTAACACCTAATGTAACCCACTAGTCCGGCCAACGAATAATTTCTGAGTTCAATGGACTATATCTCGAATACTAAACATCCAAAAATTCTCAAAAAATTATTTTAAATACGTTAAATGTTCCTCTTTGACCCGATGTAACCCAGTCCGGCCAACGAACAATTTCTGAATTCAATGGACTATATCTCGAATACTAAACATACAAAAATTCTCAAAAAATTATTTCAAATACGTTAAATGTTCCTCTTTCACCCGATGTAACCCACTAGTCCGGCCAACGAATACTTGCTGAATTCAATGGACTATATCTCGAATAGTAAACATACAAAAATTCTCAAAACATTATTTTAAATACGTTAAATGTTCCTCTTTCACCCGATGTAACCCACTAGTCCGGCCAACGAATAATTTCTGAATTCATTGGACTATATCTCGAATACTAAACATACACAAATTCTCGAAAGATTATTTTAAATACGTTAAATGTTCCTCTTTCACCCGATGTAACCCACTAGTCCGGCCAACGAATAATTTCTGAGTTCAATGGACTATATCTCGAATACTAAACATACAAAAATTCTCTAAAAATTATTTCAAATACGTTAAATGTTCCTCTTTCACCCGATGTAACCCACTAGTCCGGCCAACGAATACTTGCTGAATTCAATGGACTATATCTCGAATACTAAACATACAAAAATTCTCAAAAAATTACTTTAAATACGTTAAATGTTCCTCTTTCACCCGATGTAACCCACTAGTCCGGCCAACGAATACTTGCTGAATTCAATGGACTATATCTCGAATAGTAAACATACAAAAATTCTCAAAACATTATTTTAAATACGTTAAATGTTCCTCTTTCTCCCGATGTAACCCACTAGTCCGGCCAACGAATAATTTCTGAATTCATTGGACTATATCTCGAATACTAAACATACACAAATTCTCGAAAGATTATTTTAAATACGTTAAATGTTCCTCTTTCACCCGATGTAACCCACTAGTCCGGCCAACGAATACTTTCTGAGTTCAATGGACTATATCTCGAATACTAAACATACAAAAATTCTCAAAAAATTACTTTAAATACGTTAAATGTTCCTCTTTCACCCGATGTAACCCACTAGTCCGGCCAACGAATAATTTCTGAATTCATTGGACTATATCTCGAATACTAAACATACACAAATTCTCGAAAGATTATTTTAAATACGTTAAATGTTCCTCTTTCACCCGATGTAACCCACTAGTCCGGCCAACGAATAATTTCTGAGTTCAATGGACTATATCTCGAATACTAAACATACAAAAATTCTCAAAAAATTATTTCAAATACGTTAAATGTTCCTCTTTCACCCGATGTAACCCACTAGTCCGGCCAACGAATACTTGCTGAATTCAATGGACTATATCTCGAATACTAAACATACAAAAATTCTCAAAAAATTACTTTAAATACGTTAAATGTTCCTCTTTCACCCGATGTAACCCACTAGTCCGGCCAACGAATAATTTCTGAGTTTATTGGACTATATCTCGAATACTAAACATACAAAAATTCTCAAAAAATTATTTTAAATACGTTAAATGTTCCTCTTTCACCCGATGTAACCCACTAGTCCGGCCAACGAATAATTTCTGAGTTCAATGGACTATATCTCGAATACTAAACATACAAAAATTCTCAAAAAATTATTTCAAATACGTTAAATGTTCCTCTTTCACCCGATGTAACCCACTAGTCCGGCCAACGAATACTTGCTGAATTCAATGGACTATATCTCGAATAGTAAACATACAAAAATTCTCAAAACATTATTTTAAATACGTTAAATGTTCCTCTTTCTCCCGATGTAACCCACTAGTCCGGCCAACGAATAATTTCTGAATTCATTGGACTATATCTCGAATACTAAACATACAAAAATTCTCGAAAGATTATTTTAAATACGTTAAATGTTCCTCTTTCACCCGATGTAACCCACTAGTCCGGCCAACGAATACTTTCTGAGTTCAATGGACTATATCTCGAATACTAAACATACAAAAATTCTCAAAAAATTACTTTAAATACGTTAAATGTTCCTCTTTCACCCGATGTAACCCACTAGTCCGGCCAACGAATAATTTCTGAGTTTATTGGACTATATCTCGAATACTAAACATACACAAATTCTCAAAAGATTATTTTAAATACGTTAAATGTTCCTGTAACACCCGATGTAACCCACTAGTCCGGCCAACGAATACTTTCTGAGTTTAATGGACTATATCTCGAATACTAAACATACAAAAATTCTCAAAAAATTATTTCAAATACGTTAAATGTTCCTCTTTCACCCGATGTAACCCACTAGTCCGGCCAACGAATACTTGCTGAATTCAATGGACTATATCTCGAATAGTAAACATACAAAAATTCTCAAAACATTATTTTAAATACGTTAAATGTTCCTCTTTCTCCCGATGTAACCCACTAGTCCGGCCAACGAATAATTTCTGAATTCATTGGACTATATCTCGAATACTAAACATACAAAAATTCTCGAAAGATTATTTTAAATACGTTAAATGTTCCTCTTTCACCCGATGTAACCCACTAGTCCGGCCAACGAATACTTTCTGAGTTCAATGGACTATATCTCGAATACTAAACATACAAAAATTCTCAAAAAATTACTTTAAATACGTTAAATGTTCCTCTTTCACCCGATGTAACCCACTAGTCCGGCCAACGAATAATTTCTGAGTTTATTGGACTATATCTCGAATACTAAACATACACAAATTCTCAAAAGATTATTTTAAATACGTTAAATGTTCCTGTAACACCCGATGTAACCCACTAGTCCGGCCAACGAATACTTTCTGAGTTTAATGGACTATATCTCGAATACTAAACATACAAAAATTCTCAAAAAATTATATTAAACACGTTAAAAGTTCCTGTAACACCTAATGTAACCCACTAGTCCGGCCAACGAATAATTTCTGAGTTCAATGGACTATATCTCGAATACTAAACATACAAAAATTCTCAAAAAATTATTTTAAATACGTTAAATGTTCCTCTTTGACCCGATGTAACCCAGTCCGGCCAACGAACAATTTCTGAATTCAATGGACTATATCTCGAATACTAAACATACAAAAATTCTCAAAAAATTATTTCAAATACGTTAAATGTTCCTCTTTCACCCGATGTAACCCACTAGTCCGGCCAACGAATAATTTCTGAGTTCAATGGACTATATCTCGAATACTAAACATACAAAAATTCTCTAAAAATTAATTTAAATACGTTAAATGTTCCTCTTTCACCCGATGTAACCCACTAGTCCGGCCAACGAATACTTGCTGAATTCAATGGACTATATCTCGAATACTAAACATACAAAAATTCTCAAAAAATTACTTTAAATACGTTAAATGTTCCTCTTTCACCCGATGTAACCCACTAGTCCGGCCAACGAATAATTTCTGAGTTTATTGGACTATATCTCGAATACTAAACATACAAAAATTCTCAAAAAATTATTTTAAATACGTTAAATGTTCCTCTTTCACCCGATGTAACCCACTAGCCCGGCCAACGAATAATTTCTGAGTTCAATGGACTATATCTCGAATACTAAACATACAAAAATTCTCAAAAAATTATTTCAAATACGTTAAATGTTCCTCTTTCACCCGATGTAACCCACTAGTCCGGCCAACGAATACTTGCTGAATTCAATGGACTATATCTCGAATAGTAAACATACAAAAATTCTCAAAACATTATTTTAAATACGTTAAATGTTCCTCTTTCTCCCGATGTAACCCACTAGTCCGGCCAACGAATAATTTCTGAATTCATTGGACTATATCTCGAATACTAAACATACACAAATTCTCGAAAGATTATTTTAAATACGTTAAATGTTCCTCTTTCACCCGATGTAACCCACTAGTCCGGCCAACGAATACTTTCTGAGTTCAATGGACTATATCTCGAATACTAAACATACAAAAATTCTCAAAAAATTACTTTAAATACGTTAAATGTTCCTCTTTCACCCGATGTAACCCACTAGTCCGGCCAACGAATAATTTCTGAGTTTATTGGACTATATCTCGAATACTAAACATACAAAAATTCTCAAAAAATTATTTTAAATACGTTAAATGTTCCTCTTTCACCCGATGTAACCCACTAGCCCGGCCAACGAATAATTTCTGAGTTCAATGGACTATATCTCGAATACTAAACATACAAAAATTCTCAAAACATTATTTTAAATACGTTAAATGTTCCTCTTTCACCCGATGTAACCCACTAGTCCGGCCAACGAATAATTTCTGAATTCATTGGACTATATCTCGAATACTAAACATACACAAATTCTCGAAAGATTATTTTAAATACGTTAAATGTTCCTCTTTCACCCGATGTAACCCACTAGTCCGGCCAACGAATACTTTCTGAGTTCAATGGACTATATCTCGAATAGTAAACATACAAAAATTCTCAAAACATTATTTTAAATACGTTAAATGTTCCTCTTTCACCCGATGTAACCCACTAGTCCGGCCAATGAATAATTTCTGAATTCATTGGACTATATCTCGAATACTAAACATACACAAATTCTCGAAAGATTATTTTAAATACGTTAAATGTTCCTCTTTCACCCGATGTAACCCACTAGTCCGGCCAACGAATAATTTCTGAGTTCAATGGACTATATCTCGAATACTAAACATACAAAAATTCTCAAAAAATTATTTTAAATACGTTAAATGTTCCTCTTTCACCCGATGTAACCCACTAGTCCGGCCAACGAATACTTGCTGAATTCAATGGACTATATCTCGAATACTAAACATACAAAAATTCTCAAAAAATTACTTTAAATACGTTAAATGTTCCTCTTTCACCCGATGTAACCCACTAGTCCGGCCAACGAATAATTTCTGAGTTTATTGGACTATATCTCGAATACTAAACATACAAAAATTCTCAAAAAATTATTTTAAATACGTTAAATGTTCCTCTTTCACCCGATGTAACCCACTAGTCCGGCCAACGAATAATTTCTGAGTTCAATGGACTATATCTCGAATACTAAACATACAAAAATTCTCAAAAAATTATTTCAAATACGTTAAATGTTCCTCTTTCACCCGATGTAACCCACTAGTCCGGCCAACGAATACTTGCTGAATTCAATGGACTATATCTCGAATAGTAAACATACAAAAATTCTCAAAACATTATTTTAAATACGTTAAATGTTCCTCTTTCACCCGATGTAACCCACTAGTCCGGCCAACGAATAATTTCTGAATTCATTGGACTATATCTCGAATACTAAACATACAAAAATTCTCGAAAGATTATTTTAAATACGTTAAATGTTCCTCTTTCACCCGATGTAACCCACTAGTCCGGCCAACGAATACTTTCTGAGTTCAATGGACTATATCTCGAATACTAAACATACAAAAATTCTCAAAAAATTACTTTAAATACGTTAAATGTTCCTCTTTCACCCGATGTAACCCACTAGTCCGGCCAACGAATAATTTCTGAATTCATTGGACTATATCTCGAATACTAAACATACACAAATTCTCGAAAGATTATTTTAAATACGTTAAATGTTCCTCTTTCACCCGATGTAACCCACTAGTCCGGCCAACGAATACTTTCTGAGTTTAATGGACTATACCTCGAATACTAAACATACAAAAATTCTCAAAAAATTATTTTAAACACGTTAAAAGTTCCTGTAACACCTAATGTAACCCACTAGTCCGGCCAACGAATAATTTCTGAGTTCAATGGACTATATCTCGAATACTAAACATACAAAAATTCTCAAAAAATTATTTTAAATACGTTAAATGTTCCTCTTTGACCTGATGTAACCCAGTCCGGCCAACGAACAATTTCTGAATTCAATGGACTATATCTCGAATACTAAACATACAAAAATTCTCAAAAAATTATTTCAAATACGTTAAATGTTCCTCTTTCACCCGATGTAACCCACTAGTCCGGCCAACGAATACTTGCTGAATTCAATGGACTATATCTCGAATAGTAAACATACAAAAATTCTCAAAACATTATTTTAAATACGTTAAATGTTCCTCTTTCACCCGATGTAACCCACTAGTCCGGCCAACGAATAATTTCTGAATTCATTGGACTATATCTCGAATACTAAACATACACAAATTCTCGAAAGATTATTTTAAATACGTTAAATGTTCCTCTTTCACCCGATGTAACCCACTAGTCCGGCCAACGAATAATTTCTGAGTTCAATGGACTATATCTCGAATACTAAACATACAAAAATTCTCTAAAAATTAATTTAAATACGTTAAATGTTCCTCTTTCACCCGATGTAACCCACTAGTCCGGCCAACGAATACTTGCTGAATTCAATGGACTATATCTCGAATACTAAACATACACAAATTCTCAAAAAATTACTTTAAATACGTTAAATGTTCCTCTTTCACCCGATGTAACCCACTAGTCCGGCCAACGAATAATTTCTGAGTTTATTGGACTATATCTCGAATACTAAACATACAAAAATTCTCAAAAAATTATTTTAAATACGTTAAATGTTCCTCTTTCACCCGATGTAACCCACTAGCCCGGCCAACGAATAATTTCTGAGTTCAATGGACTATATCTCGAATACTAAACATACAAAAATTCTCAAAAAATTATTTCAAATACGTTAAATGTTCCTCTTTCACCCGATGTAACCCACTAGTCCGGCCAACGAATACTTGCTGAATTCAATGGACTATATCTCGAATAGTAAACATACAAAAATTCTCAAAACATTATTTTAAATACGTTAAATGTTCCTCTTTCTCCCGATGTAACCCACTAGTCCGGCCAACGAATAATTTCTGAATTCATTGGACTATATCTCGAATACTAAACATACACAAATTCTCGAAAGATTATTTTAAATACGTTAAATGTTCCTCTTTCACCCGATGTAACCCACTAGTCCGGCCAACGAATACTTTCTGAGTTCAATGGACTATATCTCGAATACTAAACATACAAAAATTCTCAAAAAATTACTTTAAATACGTTAAATGTTCCTCTTTCACCCGATGTAACCCACTAGTCCGGCCAACGAATAATTTCTGAGTTTATTGGACTATATCTCGAATACTAAACATACAAAAATTCTCAAAAAATTATTTTAAATACGTTAAATGTTCCTCTTTCACCCGATGTAACCCACTAGCCCGGCCAACGAATAATTTCTGAGTTCAATGGACTATATCTCGAATACTAAACATACAAAAATTCTCAAAACATTATTTTAAATACGTTAAATGTTCCTCTTTCACCCGATGTAACCCACTAGTCCGGCCAACGAATACTTTCTGAGTTCAATGGACTATATCTCGAATAGTAAACATACAAAAATTCTCAAAACATTATTTTAAATACGTTAAATGTTCCTCTTTCACCCGATGTAACCCACTAGTCCGGCCAATGAATAATTTCTGAATTCATTGGACTATATCTCGAATACTAAACATACACAAATTCTCAAAAGATTATTTTAAATACGTTAAATGTTCCTGTAACACCCGATGTAACCCACTAGTCCGGCCAACGAATACTTTCTGAGTTTAATGGACTATATCTCGAATACTAAACATACAAAAATTCTCAAAAAATTATTTTAAACACGTTAAAAGTTCCTGTAACACCCAATGTAACCCACTAGTCCGGCCAACGAATAATTTCTGAGTTCAATGGACTATATCTCGAATACTAAACATACAAAAATTCTCAAAAAATTATTTCAAATACGTTAAATGTTCCTCTTTCACCCGATGTAACCCACTAGTCCGGCCAACGAATACTTTTTGAATTCAATGGACTATATCTCGAATACTAAACATACAAAAATTCTCAAAAAATTATTTTAAATACGTTAAATGTTCCTCTTTCACCCGATGTAACCCACTAGTCCGGCCAACGAATAATTTCTGAGTTCAATGGACTATATCTCGAATACTAAACATACAAAAATTCTCAAAAAATTATTTCAAATACGTTAAATGTTCCTCTTTCACCCGATGTAACCCACTAGTCCGGCCAACGAATACTTGCTGAATTCAATGGACTATATCTCGAATAGTAAACATACAAAAATTCTCAAAACATTATTTTAAATACGTTAAATGTTCCTCTTTCACCCGATGTAACCCACTAGTCCGGCCAACGAATAATTTCTGAATTCATTGGACTATATCTCGAATACTAAACATACACAAATTCTCGAAAGATTATTTTAAATACGTTAAATGTTCCTCTTTCACCCGATGTAACCCACTAGTCCGGCCAACGAATACTTTCTGAGTTCAATGGACTATATCTCGAATAGTAAACATACAAAAATTCTCAAAACATTATTTTAAATACGTTAAATGTTCCTCTTTCACCCGATGTAACCCACTAGTCCGGCCAACGAATACTTTTTGAATTCAATGGACTATATCTCGAATACTAAACATACAAAAATTCTCTAAAAATTATTTCAAACACGTTAAAAGTTCCTGTAACACCCGATGTAACCCACTAGTCCGGCCAACGAATACTTGCTGAGTTCAATGGACTATATCTCGAATACTAAACATACAAAAATTCTCTAAAAATTATTTCAAATACGTTAAATGTTCCTCTTTCACCCGATGTAACCCACTAGTCCGGCCAACGAATACTTTTTGAATTCAATGGACTATATCTCGAATACTAAACATACAAAAATTCTCAAAAAATTATTTTAAACACGTTAAAAGTTCCTGTAACACCCGATGTAACCCACTAGTCCGGCCAACGAATAATTTCTGAATTCAATGGACTATATCTCGAATACTAAACATACAAAAATTCTCTAAAAATTATTTCAAATACGTTAAATGTTCCTCTTTCACCCGATGTAACCCACTAGTCCGGCCAACGAATACTTGCTGAATTCAATGGACTACATCTCGAATACTAAACATACAAAAATTCTCAAAAAATTACTTTAAATACGTTAAATGTTCCTCTTTCACCCGATGTAACCCACTAGTCCGGCCAACGAATACTTGCTGAATTCAATGGACTATATCTCGAATAGTAAACATACAAAAATTCTCAAAACATTATTTTAAATACGTTAAATGTTCCTCTTTCACCCGATGTAACCCACTAGTCCGGCCAACGAATAATTTCTGAATTCATTGGACTATATCTCGAATACTAAACATACAAAAATTCTCGAAAGATTATTTTAAATACGTTAAATGTTCCTCTTTCACCCGATGTAACCCACTAGTCCGGCCAACGAATACTTTCTGAGTTCAATGGACTATATTTCGAATAGTAAACATACAAAAATTCTCAAAACATTATTTTAAATACGTTAAATGTTCCTCTTTCACCCGATGTAACCCACTAGTCTGGCCAACGAATAATTTCTGAATTCATTGGACTATATCTCGAATACTAAACATACAAAAATTCTCAAAAGATTATTTTAACCTTCTTCCGTCCCTCGGGTCCATTTTGACCCAAATGAACTTATATTTTTAAATATTCGGATAAATATAAAAGTCTCTAACTTGTGACTTAGTGACTTTGTTTGTTTTGATATAAATACGCATTATACAAAAATTTAATAATCTGCGATGTACCGTTACACTGGTATAAAAAAAGGAACACTAAGTATCCTCGGGGTCCAAAATGACCCATGGTAATTTATAAGTTTTTAGTTGTTACTTGTATTAATATAATTATATTATATTCTTTACAAACATATTTCATATATTTAGGGAATCACAGAATAATATTTGTGTTATTTATATTTTGTTTTATTCCTTGAGTTTTCGACGATTTTATGTATAGTATGTCCGTGTCGAAAACTATACTCTGCGATTTTGTAATTTTCTCCTTTGCGAAGTTATTTGTTTGGAATAAATTAGTCGTCCGGTTTTTTTTTTTGATTGTGTATAGTTTTAGCTTGATAAACTAAGCAAGTAATTTCGAAAACGAAACATACATATATTATATAAAGAAAGGTAAGTGGTATTTATAATATAAATTTGTATAACCTGCGATTTGGAAAACGATATACTTTGTAAGGTGATACGAACACACGAGTACAAAATGGCTTCCAGTGCTGAATTCTCTGACGATGATACGTGTTCTGAATTGTCCCATCATGTGGAATTTGATCAAGATTCAGACGATAGTTTGGACGATGTTTGTCTTGAAGAGCCGCAGTCGTCATACTTATCAAAAGATAAGCATATTCATTGGAAATCTAGTTCGTTTCCTCCGAGTGGCCGAATTTCATCCTCGAATATAATAGTCCTTACTCCGGGAATTACTAGATATGCAATTACACGTATTTCGAATGAACTGTCAGCCTTTCAACTACTAATCACAAAAAGCATTGAAAAATATGTTATTGATAATACGAACTTGGAAGGCATACGGGTATATGGAGCCGATTGGAAAGCATTGGATTACATAGAACTTGAAGCGTATATTGGCCTGTTGATATTAGCTGGCGTGTATAAATCAAATAATGAAGCGCTGGAAAATTTGTGGCATGAGCACAAAGGCCGTCATGTTTTTCGGGCCACTATGTCGTTGAAACGATTCAAAGTCATTTCAAGAGTAATAAGATTTGATGATCGCAGCACACGAGCTACTCGCAGAATCACGGATAAAATGGCCCCGATTCGAGAGTTGTGGGATAAATGGGTGGAAATATTGCCGAACTTATACAACCCAGGTGAGAATGTGACCGTCGATGAACAATTAGTCGGATTTCGTGGAAGGTGCCCATTTCGTCAATACATGCCAAACAAACCTGCAAAGTACGGTATCAAATTTTGGATACTTTGCGATAACAAAAACGCGTACGTTTGGAATATACAAGTTTATACAGGAAAGACAGCTAACGCGGTTCCGGAAAGAAATCAAGGATTACGCGTAGTACTTGATTTGTGTACAACTCAACTGAAGGGCAGAAATGTAACGATTGATAATTTTTTCACGTCGTACGAACTTGGACAAATGTTGCTGAAACGACATATGACGATGATTGGAACGATAAGAAAAATCAAAACATCGATTCCGCCTGTACTTCTAGATGTAAAGGGCAAACCTGTATTTTCATCAGTATTTGCATTTACCAAAGACACAGCTATGGTGTCTTATATTCGGAAGAAGAACAAGTGGGTTGTTTTGCAAAGCACATTCCATAACCGTAATGAAGTCGCTAATGACGCCGAGAAAAAACCAATTATAATTTTGAACTACAGAGACAAAAGGCGGAGTCGACACTGTCGATAAAAAGATTGCTTGCTATACCTCTAAAAGAAAAACGAATAGATGGCCGATAGTTGTGTTCGCCAACATTTTCGATATATCTGTTATCAATGCATTCGTGTTGTTCACCACCGTTTGCCCTGAATGGAATACACAAAAAAAAAACCATAGAAGACGCCTTTTTATTGAAATACTTGGTGACGCATTGATAAAAGGTGAAATTGCGAGAAGAGTTTATCTCCAACGCTCCATAGGAAGCGGCAATTTAATCACGGATATTGCAGCCTCACACGCGGAACAAACATCACCAGGAACGTCAGCTAGTACGGTGGGTGACCGAAAACGGGGACGCTGTTACCTCTGCCTTAAATCGGACAACAAACATACATCTAAATGTTTTATTTGTACTAAATTTATATGTAAGGCTCATACCAACCATATATGTCAACAGTGTACCAACAACTAAATTTAGCAACTATAATTAAAAAAATTTAATTAATCTATATTATATTCATTCTTTTCTTTTATTAATAAAACTTGAAATAAAATTTGAAAAATATTTTCTGATGGTTTTTTTAAGCAAATACAAATGGGTCCATTTTGGCCTCGAGGAACTTTAGTGTTATTAATTTTGAGGGACGGATGAAGGTTAAATACGTTAAATGTTCCTCTTTCACCCGATGTAACCCACTAGTCCGGCCAACGAATAATTTCTGAATTCATTGGACTATATCTCGAATACTAAACATACAAAAATTCTCGAAAGATTATTTTAAATACGTTAAATGTTCCTCTTTCACCCGATGTAACCCACTAGTCCGGCCAACGAATACTTTCTGAGTTCAATGGACTATATCTCGAATAGTAAACATACAAAAATTCTCAAAACATTATTTTAAATACGTTAAATGTTCCTCTTTCACCCGATGTAACCCACTAGTCTGGCCAACGAATAATTTCTGAATTCATTGGACTATATCTCGAATACTAAACATACAAAAATTCTCAAAAGATTTTTTTAAATACGTTAAATGTTCCTGTAACACCCGATGTAACCCACTAGTCCGGCCAACGAATACTTTCTGAGTTTAATGGACTATATCTCGAATACTAAACATACAAAAATTCTCAAAAAATTATTTTAAATACGTTAAATGTTCCTCTTTGACCCGATGTAACCCAGTCCGGCCAACGAACAATTTCTGAATTCAATGGACTATATCTCGAATACTAAACATACAAAAATTCTCAAAAGATCATTTTAAATACGTTAAATGTTCCTCTTTCAACCGATGTAACCCACTAGTCCGGCCAACGAATACTTTCTGAGTTTAATGGACTATATCTCGAATACTAAACATACAAAAATTCTCAAAAAATTATTTCAAATCTGGAATATTAAATAATAATAATAATAAACATTCAAATATCTTCTTCTTTTATTTCTACTCTCATTACATTTGTGAACTATCGTGATAGCAAGTATTTTCGGGGCTGAGAGTAAAAATGTGTCTATTTTTTGGGCTGAGAGTAAACAAAAAAATGAAAAGAATAATTTTATCGGTTTGGAAGCAAAATATTTAATAATATATGGTGATATAAAATAAATTCATTTCTCATTTTAAAATATTTTATTTTGTTGATATTATTAAACAAATCATTTTAATTATGTTTCTTCTTTTGGTAAGAGTACTCAAATATTCGAATTTAAACCAAATGTTTTCTTGATAGTATATCTATAGTTGTATAGTATTGCCATAAGCAACTTTTTCGATTTTCGGGGATAGAAATTTGGGCTATCTTCACAGAGGTTATAAATCCCTTGGATTTTGGTATAAATCCTTTGGATTTTGGTATAAATCCCTTGGATTTATGTATAAATCCCTTGGATTTTGGTATAAATCCTTTGGATTTTAGTATAAATCCCTTGGATTTTGGTATAAATCACTTGGATTTTGGTATAAATCGCTTGGATTTTGGTATAAATCCTTTGGATTTTGGTATAAATCGCTTGGATTTTGGTATAAATCTCTTGGGTTTTGGTATAAATCCCTTGGATTTTGGTATAAATCGCTTGGATTTTGGTATAAATCCTTTGGATTTTGGTATAAATCCCTTGGATTTTGGTATAAATCCCTTGGATTTTGGTATAAATCCTTTGGATTTTGGTATAAATCCCTTGGATTTTGGTATAAATCACTTGGATTTTGGTATAAATCGCTTGGATTTTGGTATAAATCCTTTGGATTTTGGTATAAATCCCTTGGATTTTGGTATAAATCACTTGGATTTTGGTATAAATCCCTTGGATTTGGGTATAAATCCCTTGGATTTTGGTATAAATCGCTTGGATTTTGGTATAAATCCTTTGGATTTTGGTATAAATCCCTTGGATTTTGGTATAAATCACTTGGATTTTGGTATAAATCCCTTGGATTTGGGTATAAATCCCTTGGATTTTGGTATAAATCCTTTGGATTTTGGTATAAATCCCTTGGATTTTGGTATAAATCCCTTGGAATTTGGTATAAATCCTTCGGATTTTGGTATAAATCGCTTGGATTTTGGTATAAATCTCTTGGGTTATGGTATAAATCCCTTGGATTTTGGTATAAATCGCTTGGATTTTGGTATAAATCCTTTGGATTTTGGTATAAATCCCTTGGATTTTGGTATAAATCCTTTGGATTTTGGTATAAATCCCTTGGATTTTGGTATAAATCCCTTGGATTTTGGTATAAATCCTTTGGATTTTGGTATAAATCCCTTGGATTTTGGTATAAATCTCTTGGGTTTTGGTATAAATCCCTTGGATTTTGGTATAAATCCCTTGGATTTTGGTATAAATCCCTTGGAATTTGGTATAAATCCTTTGGATTTTGGTATGAATCGCTTGGATTTTGGTATAAATCTCTTGGGTTTTGGTATAAATCCCTTGGATTTTGGTATAAATCGCTTGGATTTTGGTATAAATCCTTTGGATTTTGGTATAAATCCCTTGGATTTTGGTATAAATCCTTTGGATTTTGGTATAAATCCCTTGGATTTGGGTATAAATCCCTTGGATTTTGGTATAAATCCTTTGGATTTTGGTATAAATCGCATAAATTTTGGTATAAATCGCTTGGATTTTGGTATAAATCCCTTGGATTTTGGTGTTAACCCCTTGGATTTTGGTATAAATCGCTTGGATTTTGGTATAAATCCCTTGGATTTTGGTATAAATCCCTTGCATTTTGGTATAAATCCATTGGATTTTGGTATAAACCCCTTGGATTTTGGTATAAATCATTTGGATTTTGGTATAAATCCCTTGGATTTTGGTATAAATCCCTTGGATTTTGGTATAAATCCTTTGGATTTTGGTATAAATCCCTTGGATTTTGGTATAAATCGCTTGGATTTTGGTATAAATCGCTTGGATTTTGGTATAAATCCCTTGGATTTTGGTATAAATCCCTTGGATTTTGGTATAAATTCTTTGGATATGGGTATAAATCCCTTGGATTTTGGTATATATTGCTTGGATTTTGGTATAAATCGCTTGGATTTTGGTATAAATCCCTTGGATTTTGGAATAAATCCCTTGGATTTTGGTATAAATCGCCTGGATTTTGGTATAAACCACTTGGATTTTGGTATAAATCCCTTGGATTTTGGTATATATCCCTTGGATTTTGGTATAAATCCTTTGGATTTTGGTATAAATCGCTTATATTTTGGTATAAATTCCTTGGATTTTGGTGTAAATCGCTTGGATTTTGGTATAAATCCCTTGGATTTTGGTATAAATCCTTTGGATTTTGGTATAAATCCCTTGGATTTTGGTATAAATCCCTAGGATTTTGGTGTAAATCGCTTGGATTTTGGTATAAATCGCTTGGATTTTGGTATAAATCCATTGGATTTTGGTATAAATCCGTTGGATTTTGGTATAAATCTTTTGGATTTTGATATAAATCGCTTGGATTTTGGTATAAATCTCTTCGATGTTGGTATAAATCAATTGGATTTTGGTATAAATCGCTAGGATTTTGGTATAAATCTCTTGGGTTTTGGTATAAATCCCTTGGATTTTGGTATAAATCCCTTGGATTTTGGTATAAATCGCTTGGATTTTGGTAAAAATCCCTTCGATTTTGGTATATTTCGCTTCGATTTTGGTATAAATCCCTTGGATTTTGGTATAAATCCCTTGGATTTTGGTATAAATCCCTTGGATTTTGGTATAAATCGCTTGGATTTTGGTATAAATCGCTTGGATTTTGGTATAAATCCTTTGGATTTTGGTATTAATCCATTGGATTTTGGTATAAATCCCTTGGATTTTGGTATAAATCCTTTGGATTTTGGTATAAATCTTTTGGATTTTGGTATAAATCCTTTGGATTTTGGTATGATACCCTTAGATTTTGGTAACAATCCCTTGGATTTTGGTATAAATCTCTTGGATTTTGGTATAAATCCCTTGGATTTTGGTATAAATCCCTTGGATTTTGGTATAAATCCCTTGGATTTTGATATAAATCCCTTGGATTTTGGTATAAATCTCTTCGATGTTGGTATAAATCACTTGGATTTTGGTATATATCTGTTGGATTTTGGTATAAATCGCTTGGATTTTGGTATAAACCCCTTGGATTTTGGTATAATCCCCTTGGATTTTGGTATAAATCCCTTGGATTTTGGTATAAATCCATTGGATTTTTGTATAAATCCCTTAGATTTTGGTATAAATCCTTTGGATTTTGGTATAAATCATTTGGATTTTGGTATAAATCCTTTGGATTTTGGTATAAAACCCTTAGATTTTGGTAACAATCCCTTGGATTTTGGTATAAATCTCTTGGATTTTGGTTTAAATCCCTTGGATTTTGGTATAAATCCCTTGGATTTTGGTATAAATCGCTTGGATTTTGATATAAATCAGTTGGATTTTGGTAAAAATCTCTTCGATGTTGGTCTAAATCACTTGGATTTTGGTATATTTTGGTAACAATCCCTTGGATTTTGGTATAAATCTCTTGGATTTTGGTATAAATCTTTTGGATTTTGGTATAAATCCCTAGGATTTTGGTATAAATCGCTTGGATTTTGATATAAATCAGTTGGATTTTGGTATAAATCCCTTCGATGTTGGTATAAATCACTTGGATTTCGGTATAAATCGCTTGGATTTTGGTATAAATCTCTTGGATTTTGGTATGAATCCATTGGATTTTGGTATAAATTCCTTGGATATGGGTATAAATCCCTTGGATTTTGGTATATATCGCTTTGATTTTGGTATAAATCGCTTGGATTTTGGTATAAACCCCTTGGATTTTGGTATAAATCGCTTAGATTTTGGTATAAATCCTTTGGATTTTGGTATGAATCCCTTGGATTTTGGTATAAATTTCTTGGATATGGGTATAAATCCCTTGGATTTTGGTATATATCGCTTGGATTTTGGTATAAATCGCTTGGATTTTGGTATAAATCCCTTGGATTTTGGTATAAATCCCTTGGATTTTGGTATAAATCCTTTGGATTTTGGTATAAATCCATTGGATTTTGGTATAAATCACTTGGATTTTGGTATATATCGCTTGGATTCTGGTATAAATCCCTTGGATTTTGGTGTAAATCGCTTGGATTTTGGTATAAATCGCTTGGATTTTGGTATAAATCCCTTGGATTTTGGTATAAACCCCTTGGATTTTGGTATAAATCCCTTGGATTTTGGTATAAATCCATTGGATTTTGGTATAAATCCCTTGGATTTTGGTATAAATCCTTTGGATTTTGGTATAAATCTTTTGGATTTTGGTATAAATCCTTTGGATTTTGGTATAAAACCCTTAGATTTTGGTAACAATCCCTTCGATTTTGGTATAAATTTCTTGGATTTTGGTATAAATCCCTTGGATTTGGTATAAATCCCTTGGATTTTGGTATAAATCTCTTGGATTTTTATATAAATCGGTTGGATTTTGGTATAAATCTCTTCGATGTTGGTATAAATCACTTGGATTTTGGTAAAAATCCCTTGGATTTTGGTATAAATCTCTTGGATTTTGGTATGAATCCCTTGGATTTTGGTATAAATTCCTTGGATATGGGTATAAATCCCTTGGATTTTTGTATATATCGTTTGGATTTTGGTATAAATCGCTTGGAATTTGGTATAAATCGCTTGGATTTTGGAATAAATCCCTAGGATTTTGGTATAAATCCCTTGGATTTTGGTATAAATCCCTTGGATTTTGGTATAAATCTCTTGGAATTTGGTATAAATCGCTTGGATTTTGGTATAAATCGCTTGGATTTTGGTATAAATCCCTTGGATTTTGGTATAAATCTCTTGGATTTTGGTATAAATCCCTTGGATTTGGTATAAATCCCTTGGATTTTGGTATAAATTGCTTGGATTTTTATATAAATCAGTTGGATTTTGGTATAAATCTCTTCGATGTTGGTATAAATCACTTGGATTTTGGTAAAAATCCCTTGGATTTTGGTATAAATCTCTTGGATTTTGGTATGAATCCCTTGGATTTTGGTATAAATCCCTTGGATATGGGTATTAATCCCTTGGATTTTGGTATATATCGCTTGGATTTTGGTATAAATCGCTTGGATTTTGGTATAAATCCCTTGGATTTTGGAATAAATCCTTGGGATTTTGGTATAAATCGCTTGGATTTTGGTATAAATCACTTGGATTTTGGTATAAATCCCTTGGATTTTGGTATAAATCCCTTGGAATTTGGTATAAATCCTTTGGATTTTGGTATAAATCGCTTGGATTTTGGTATAAATCTCTTGTGTTTTGGTATAAATCCCTTGGATTTTGGTATAAATCGCTTGGATTTTGGTATAAATCCTTTGGATTTTGGTATAAATCCCTTGGATTTTGGTATAAATCACTTGGATTTTGGTATAAATCCCTTGGATTTGTGTATAAATCCCTTGGATTTTGGTATAAATCCTTTGGATTTTGGTATAAATCCCTTGGATTTTGGTATAAATCCCTTGGAATTTGGTATAAATCCTTTGGATTTTGGTATAAATCGCTTAGATTTTGGTATAAATCTCTTGGGTTTTGGTATAAATCCCTTGGATTTTGGTATAAATCGCTTGGATTTTGGTATAAATCCTTTGGATTTTGGTATAAATCCCTTGGATTTTGGTATAAATCCTTTGGATTTTGGTATAAATCCCTTGGATTTGGGTATAAATCCCTTGGATTTTGGTATAAATCCTTTGGATTTTGGTATAAATCGCTTGGATTTTGGTATAAATCTCTTGGGTTTTGGTATAAATCCCTTGGATTTTGGTATAAATCGCTTGGATTTTGGTATAAATCACTTGGATTTTGGTATAAATCCCTTGGATTTTGGTATAAATCCCTTGGAATTTGGTATAAATCCTTTTGATTTTGGTATAAATCGCTTGGATTTTGGTATAAATCTCTTGGGTTTTGGTATAAATCCCTTGGATTTTGGTATAAATTGCTTGGATTTTGGTATAAATCCTTTGGATTTTGGTATAAATCCCTTGGATTTTGGTATAAATCCTTTGGATTTTGGTATAAATCCCTTGGATTTGGGTATAAATCCCTTGGATTTTGGTATAAATCCTTTAGATTTTGGTATAAATCGCTTAAATTTTGGTATAAATCGCTTGGATTTTGGTATAATTCCCTTGGATTTTGGTATAAACCCCTTGGATTTTGGTATAAATCGCTTGGATTTTGGTATAAATCCCTTGGATTTTGGTATAAATCCCTTGGATTTTGGTATAAATCCATTGGATTTTGGTATAAACCCCTTGGATTTTGGTATAAATCATTTGGATTTTGGTATAAATCCCTTGGATTTTGGTATAAATCCCTTGGATTTTGGTATAAATCCTTTGGATTTTGGTATAAATCCCTTGGATTTTGGTATAAATCACTTGGATTTTGGTATAAATCGCTTGGATTTTGGTATAAATCCCTTGGATTTTGGTATAAATCCATTGGATTTTGGTATAAATTCCTTGGATATGGGTAAAAATCCCTTGGATTTTGGTATAAATCGCTTGGATTTTGGTATAAATCGCTTGGATTTTGGTATAAATCCCTTGGATTTTGGAATAAATCCCTTGGATTTTGGTATAAATCACCTGGATTTTGGTATAAATCACTTGGATTTTGGTATAAATCCCTTAGATTTTGGTATAAATCCCTTGGATTTTGGTATAAATCCTTTGGATTTTGGTATAAATCGGTTGGATTTTGGTATAAATCCCTTGGATTTTGGTATAAATCGCTTGGATTTTGGTATAAATCCCTTGGATTTTGGTATAAATCCTTTGGATTTTGGTATAAATCGCTTGGATTTTGGTATAAATCCCTAGGATTTTGGTGTAAATCGCTTGGATTTTGGTATAAATCCCTTGGATTTTGGTATAAATCCATTGGATTTTGGTATAAATCCCTTGGATTTTGGTATAAATCTTTTGGATTTTGATATAAATCGCTTGGATTTTGGTATAAATCTCTTCGATGTTGGTATAAATCAATTGGATTTTGGTATAAATCGCTAGGATTTTGGTATAAATCTCTTGGTTTTGGTATAAATCCCTTGGATTTTGGTATAAATCCCTTGGATTTTGGTATAAATCGCTTGGATTTTGGTAAAAATCCCTTCGATTTTAGTATATATCGCTTCGATTTTGGTATAAATCCCTTGGATTTTGGTATAAATCCCTTGGATTTTGGTATAAATCCCTTGGATTTTGGTATAAATCGCTTGGATTTTGGTATAAATCGCTTGGATTTTGGTATAAATCCTTTGGATTTTGGTATTAATCCATTGGATTTTGGTATAAATCTCTTGGATTTTGGTATAAATCCTTTGGATTTTGGTATAAATCTTTTGGATTTGGTATAAATCCTTTGGATTTTGGTATGATACCCTTAGATTTTGGTAACAATCCCTTGGATTTTGGTATAAATCTGTTGGATTTTGGTATAAATCCCTTGGATTTTGGTATAAATCCCTTGGATTTTGGTATAAATCCCTTGGATTTTGATATAAATCCCTTGGATTTTGGTATAAATCTCTTCGATGTTGGTATAAATCACTTGGATTTTGGTATAAATCGCTTGGATTTTGGTATAAATCTCTTGGATTTTGGTATGAATCTCTTGGATTTTGGTATAAATTCCTTGGATTTGGGTATAAATCGCTTGGATTTTGGTATATATCGCTTGGATTTTTGTATAAATCGCTTGGATTTTGGTATAAATCCCTTGGATTTTGGAATAAATCGCTTGGATTTTGGTATAAATCGCTTGGATTTTGGTATAAATCCCTTGGATTTTGGTATAAATCCCTTGGATTTTGTATAAATTGCTAGGATTTTGGCATAAATCCTTTGGATTTTGGTATAAATAGCTTGGATTTTGGTATAAATCCCTTGGATTTTGGTGTAAATCGCTTGGATTTTGGTATAAATCTCTTGGATTTTGGTATAAATCCTTTGGATTTTGGTATAAAATCGCTTGGATTTTGGTATAAATCCCTTGGATTTTGGTATAAATCCATTGGATTTTGGTATAAACCCATTGGATTTTGGTATAAATCATTTGGATTTTGGTATAAATCCCTTGGATTTTGGTATAAATCCCTTGGATTTTGGTATAAATCCTTTGGATTTTGGTATAAACCCTTGGATTTTGTTATAAATCATTTGGATTTGGTATAAATCCCTTGGATTTTGTATAAATTTCTTGGATTTTGGTATAAATCCTTTGGATTTTTGGTAAAAATCCCTTCGATTTTGGTATAAATAACTTGGATTTTGGTATAAATCGCTTGGATTTTGGTATAAATCCTTTGATTTTGGTATAAATCCCTTGGATTGTTGGTATAAATCACTTGGATTTTGGTATAAATCCTTGGATTTGGGTATAAATCCCTTGGATTTGGTATAAATCGCTTTGATTTTGGTATAAATCCTTTGGATTTTGGTATAAATCCCTTGGATTTTGGTATAAATCACTTGGATTTTGGTATAAATCCCTTAGATTTTGGTATAAATCCCTTGGATTTTGGTATAAATCATTTGGATTTTGGTATAAATCCCTTGGATTTTGGTAAAAATCCCTTGGAATTTGGTATAAATCCTTTGGATTTTGGTATAAATCGCTTGGATTTTGGTATAAATCTCTTGGGTTTTGGTATAAATCCCTTGGATTTTGGTATAAATCGCTTGATTTTGGTATAAATCCTTGGATTTTGGTATAAATCCCTTGGATTTTGGTATAAATCCTTTGGATTTTGGTATAAATCCCTTGGATTTGGGTATAAATGTCTTGGATTTTGGTATAAATCCTTTGGATTTTGGTATAAATCCCTTGGATTTTGGTATAAATCACTTGATTTTGGTATAAATCGCTTGGATTTTGGTATAAATCCTTTGGATTTTGGTATAAATCGCTTGGATTTTGGTATAAATCTCTTGGGTTTTGGTATAAATCCGTGGATTTGGTATAATCGCTTGGATTTTGGTATAAATCCTTTGGATTTTGGTATAAATCCCTTGGATTTTGGTATAAATCCCTTGGATTTTGGTATAAATCCTTTGGAATTTGGTATAAATCCCTTGGATTTTGGTATAAATCACTTGGATTTTGGTATAAATCGCTTGGATTTTGGTATAAATCTTTGGATTTTGGTATAAATCCCTTGGATTTTGGTATAAATCACTTGGATTTTGGTATAAATCCCTTGGATTTGGGTATAAATCCCTTGGATTTTGGTATAAATCCCTTGGATTTTGGTATAAATCCTTTGGATTTTGGTATAAATCCTTGGATTTTGGTATAAATCACTTGGATTTTGTTATAAATCCCTTGGATTTGGGTATAAATCCTTGGATTTTGGTATAAATCCTTTGGATTTTGGTATAAATCCTTTGGATTTTGGTATAAATCCTTGGATTTTGGTATTAATCCCTTGGATTTTGGTATAAATCCTTTGGATTTTGGTATAAATCGCTTGGATTTTGGTATAAATCTCTTGGGTTTTGGTATAAATCCCTTGGATTTTGGTATAAATCGCTTGGATTTTGGTATAAATCCTTTGGATTTTGGTATAATTCCCTTGGATTTTGGTATAAATCCTTTGGATTTTGGTATAAATCCCTTGGATTTTGGTATAAATCCCTTGGATTTTGGTATAAATCCTTTGGATTTTGGTATAAATCGCTTGGATTTGGTATAAATCTATTGGGTTTTTGGTATAAATCCCTTGGATTTTGGTATAAATCGCTTTGATTTTGGTATAAATCACTTGGATTTTGGTATAAATCCCTTGGATTTTGGTATAAATCCTTTGGAATTTGTATAAATCCTTTGGATTTTGGTATAAATCGCTTGGATTTTGGTATAAATCTCTTGGTTTTGGTATAAATCCCTTGGATTTTGGTTTAAATCGCTTGGATTTGGTATAAATCCTTTGGATTTTGGTATAATCCTTGGATTTTGTATAAATCCTTTGGATTTTGGTATAAATCCTTGGATTTTGGTATAAATCCCTTGGATTTTGGTATAAATCACTTGGATTTTGGTATAAATCGCTTAAACTTTGGTATAAATCGCTTGGATTTTGGTATAAATCCCTTGGATTTTGGTATAAACCACTTGGATTTTGGTATAAATCGCTTGGATTTTGGTATAAATCCTTGGATTTTTGGTATAAATCCCCTTGGATTTTGGTATAAATCCATTGGATTTTGGTATAAACCCCTTGGATTTTGGTATAAATCATTTGGATTTTGGTATAAATCCCTTGGATTTTGGTATAAATCCCTTGGATTTTGGTATAAATCCTTTGGATTTTGTATAAATCCTTGGATTTTGGTATAAATCACTTGGATTTTGGTATAAATCGCTTGGATTTTGGTATAAATCCTTGGATTTTGGTATAAATCCCTTGGATTTTGGTATAAATTCCTTGGATATGGTATAAATCCCTTGGATTTTGGTATATATTGCTTGGATTTTGGTATAAATTGCTTGGATTTTGGTATAAATCCCTTGGATTTGGAATAAAACCCTTGGATTTTGGTATAAATCGCCTGGATTTTGGTATAAATCACTTGGATTTTGGTATAAATCCCTTGGATTTTGGTATAAATCCCTTGGATTTGGTATAAATCCTTTGGATTTTTGGTATAAATCGCTTGGATTTTGGTATAAATCCCTTGGATTTTGGTGTAAATCGCTTGGATTTTGGTATAAATCTCTTGGATTTTGGTATAAATCCTTTGGATTTTGGTATAAATCCTTGGATTTTGGTATAAATCCCTAGGATTTTGGTGTAAATCGCTTGGATTTTGGTATAAATCGCTTGGATTTTGGTATAAATCCATTGGATTTTGGTATAAATCCCTTGGATTTTGGTATAATCTTTTGGATTATGATATAAATCGCTTGGATTTTGGTATAAATTTCTTCGATGTTGGTATAAATCAATTGGATTTTGGTATAAATCGCTAGGATTTTGGTATAAATCTCTTGGGTTTTGGTATAAATCCCTTGGATTTTGGTATAAATCCTTGGATTTTGGTATAAATCGCTTGGATTTTGGTAAAAATCCCTTCGATTTTGTTATATATCGCTTCGATTTTGGTATAAATCCCTTGGATTTTGGTATAAATCCATTGGATTTTGTATAAATCCCTTGGATTTGGTATAAATCGCTTGGATTTTGGTATAAATCGCTTGGATTTGGTATAAATCCTTTGGATTTTGGTATTAATCCATTGGATTTTGGTATAAATCCTTTGGATTTTGGTATAAATCCTTTGAATTTTGGTATAAATCTTTTGGATTTTGGTATAAATCCTTTGGATTTTGGTATGATACCCTTAGATTTTGGTAACAATCCTATGGATTTTGGTATAAATCTCTTGGATTTTGGTATAAATCCCTTGGATTTTGGTATAAATCCCTTGGATTTTGGTATAAATCCCTTGGATTTTGATATAAATCCCTTGGATTTTGGTATAAATCTCTTCGATGTAGGTATAAATCACTTGGATTTTGGTATATATCGCTTGGATTTTGGTATAAATCGCTTGGATTTTGTGTAAATCGCTTGGATTTTGGTATAAATTGCTTGGATTTTGGTATAAACCCCTTGGATTTTGGTATAATCCCCTTGGATTTTGGTATAAATCCCTTGGATTTTGGTATAAATCCATTGGATTTTTGTATAAATCACTTAGATTTTGGTATAAATCCTTTGGATTTTGGTATAAATCTTTTGGATTTTGGTATAAATCCTTTGGATTTTGGTATAAAACCCTTAGATTTTGGTAACAATCCCTTGGATTTTGGTATAAATCTCTTGGATTTTGGTTTAAATCCTTGGATTTTGGTATAAATCCCTTGGATTTTGGTATAAATCGCTTGGATTTTGATATAAATCAGTTGGATTTGGTATAAATCTCTTCGATGTTGGTATAAATCACTTGGATTTTGGTATATTTTGGTAACAATCCCTTGGATTTTGGTATAAATCTATTGGATTTTGGTATAAATCTTTTGGATTTTGGTATAAATCCTTGGATTTTGGTATAAATCGCTTGGATTTTGATATAAATCAGTTGGATTTTGGTATAAATCCCTTCGATGTTGGTATAAATCACTTGGATTTCGGTATAAATCGCTTGGATTTTGGTATAAATCTCTTGGATTTTGGTATGAATCCATTGGATTTTGTATAAATTCCTTGGATATGGGTATAAATCCCTTGGATTTTGGTATATATCGCTTTGATTTTGGTATAAATCGCTTGGATTTTGGTATAAACCCCTTGGATTTTGGTATAAATCGCTTGGATTTTGGTATAAATCCTTGGATTTTGGTATGAATCCCTTGGATTTTGGTATAAATTTCTTGGATATGGGTATAAATCCTTGGATTTTGGTATATATCGCTTGGATTTTGGTATAAATCGCTTGGATTTTGGTATAAATCCCTTGGATTTTGGTATAAATCCCTTGGATTTTGGTATAAATCCTTTGTATTTTGGTATAAATCCATTGGATTTTGGTATAAATCACTTGGATTTTGGTATATATCGCTTGGATTTTGGTATAAATCCTTGGATTTTGGTGTAAATCGCTTGGATTTTGGTATAAATCGCTTGGATTTTGGTATAAATCCCTTGGATTTTGGTATAAAACCCTTGGATTTTGGTATAAATCCCTTGGATTTTGGTATAAATCCATTGGATTTTGGTATAAATCCATTGGATTTTGGTATAAATCCTTTGGATTTTGGTATAAATCTTTTGGATTTTGGTATAAATCCTTTGGATTTTGGTATAAAACCCTTAGATTTTGGTAACAATCCCTTGGATTTTTGTATAAATTTCTTGGATTTTGGTATAAATCCCTTGGATTTGGTATAAATCCCTTGGATTTTGGTATAAATCTCTTGGATTTTTATATAAATCAGTTGGATTTTGGTATAAATCTCTTCGATGTGGTATAAATCACTTGGATTTTGGTAAAATCCTTTGGATTTTGGTATAAATCTCTTGGATTTTGGTATGAATCCCTTGGATTTTGGTATAAATCCCTTGGATATGGGTATTAATCCTTGGATTTTGGTATATATCGCTTGGATTTTGGTATAAATCGCTTGGATTTTGGTATAAAATCCCTTGGATTTTGGTATATATCGCTTGGATTTTGGTATAAATCGCTTGGATTTTGGTATAAATCCCT